>OX101727.1:28979581-29219296 GCA_944452665.1 Stenoptilia bipunctidactyla | reverse complement strand
TTGTGATGCAACAATCAGCTTAAACGAAGTCTGTTTTGTTACAGTCTGAAGTGTAGATATGAAAATATCGGGTACACCTATTATAGTAGAACTTTTTAAGTAATAATTTTTTATTGCATAACAACTAATAGCATAAACCTCTTTTCGCAGAATATCGTTGGGCATTAACTCATTTAGCATACATTGAAACCCATAATTCTGTAAGTCAGAATTATCTGTACGCATAATTTTGGTATCCATAATAATCACAATGTATAATCATCACATCGCAGAAAGTTCAAAACCAGATTCATCTTATGGCATATATTTCTTATCCATAACAATTTAAAAGTAGAACCATCATTTCGCATAATGCTTACAGCAAGAATCATCTTTTATACTTTTAGCCGGCTAAAACTAGGTGCAGCCGGCCACATGTGGTTAAACCTAGGTGTATCCATTTCGGGGTTGTGGTGGCCGATCACCTCGCTGCGCTCGGATGATCGTCGCCTCGCTGCGCTCGGCTTTTTATATACACTCTTGAGTCGATGGTAACTATGGCAAAGCCAGGTTAAGGGGTCGTGGTTAAGGGGGTTGTGATTAGGCTAGACTACTAATCGTCTTCAAAATATTATAAATAATCAGTCGGATTACACAGAATGTGGGTACCTTAAAGCAATAGGAGCTAATATAAGATTAGTATAATTTTATTTTCTGATTAATTTAATTGTTTTTTTTTTTAGTAATTGTAATAAATAAAAGTTGATTTAATGATAATTATTTGGTTTTTATATCCTTGCCCATGAGAGCATGTTCGTTTCTGGGTCACAAAACTAACCTAACCTAACCTACGCATTTTTAAAGAAGAAAGTAACCCAATCTATATTATTCTAATTGAAATTCTATGATCTTCATAGTATGCCTAGTCAAAGTATGCCAAATAATCTGTACTCTAAATGAACGTTATGCTAAATGATATTATACAAAATTTTAACTATGCCAAAGGTAAATATGCCAATAAAAATTCTACTATCTTAAATGTATGCCATTCTAAATTCGGTCATAAGCACATTATGCCTAAAAATATTTATGTCAAATATTTTTTATGCCTAATTAATGATCGACTAAAGAAGTTTCTGCGAAGTCAGTTATCCCAAATAGGTTTCGGAGTATCAAGTTTCTACCAAATAGACCGCACCCGAAAATATCCATGGCTTGGTTAGGGTCAATAGTATTAAAAACGTTGGCAAAATCAAGTTCAGAGATAGTTTTGTCTAAGCCATCATAGTCAATTTTTGTTTTGGGAATGTTAGCGTAGTTACGTTTTGTATATGTATCAAGGAAAAGATAAGTGGCTGTATGATCAGTTATGAAGGTGTCAATAATGAGAGTTGTGGATGGTAATTTTGATTTTAGCATCACGTGATCCAGACAACTTGGACCACGGGTGGGTAAAGAGTGAGCTGGAAGAAATCCTTGAAAAGCTAGGGAAGTTAGGTATTCTAGAGCACATGTATCGGTGTTTGATGGTCGAATGTCTATATTTATATCACCTACTATAACGACGTTTTTAGTTTTTATTGCTTGCACGTAGTTTTCAAGTGAACTTAGAAAGTCATCCGTGCATGTGATAGAAGGAGAGCGATATATGCATATCAATACTACGTCATTGCCTATAATAATGCAAAGCCCTGATGCGCCGCTAAGGTCAATTTCTTCAACAGAAGTGGTTAGTTCACAGTTTATGTAAGCTACTACGCCGTCGCTTTGGTTAAGGTGTTTTTTAGTACAGAACGACTTGTAGGACGGTATCTGCGGTATATTGAGGTTTGATAAACAGGGCAGCCAGGCTTCGGTAAGTACGATGACATCTGATTTTATTGGTAGCCTTTCTAACAAGGTATAGAGACTAAGTATATTTTTATTTAGGGATCTGATATTTTGTGTAAGTATTTTTAAGTTCTTATCAGGGTTTGTTAGGTACTGAAGGCAGTTTTCCGGAGCGCAAGTATAGGAATTTGATATGGATAGCTCATCTATATTATTTGATGTACTCAGTAGAAAATCCCCGGGAAAATTAATTGGACGTCATAGTTTGAGGTTTTAGTAGGTGTAAAGTGTATACTAACAGGTTTTATGTAGAGTGAGATCAATAAGAATATAAAATTTATGTTGGCTGTTTGGGCAAAGCAGGGTGAGTAGGTAATGTATGTTCTAGTAGGCAAGATTATGATAGTTACAATAGTCAAAAATATATAATCATTTTCAATATAGCTTATTAAAGTTATTAGGTATATTAAATGGCGCGCAATTTTAAATATGAAGTAGTTCAGATATATTATAATTGCAGTCTCACAGTGTGAATATAAAATCGTAAATAAAAGTTCAACTGAGTAAAAATTAAAACTAAGTATAAAATAATAGTATCAGATAGGCTTATTTGTAGGTAGTCATTGCTCTGGAGACAGTTCATTGAGCTGGGCTTCATGTTTAATTTGTATTACCGGTGCAGTGTCAGTTTTCCTAATTAAAACCCGACCGTCGTTAGTCCAGCAGTACTTAATAGTTCCGGATTGTTTGAGTTTCCGCGCCAAGTAGTAAAGGCACGCGGCCTGCTGCGTGAGGTGGTCGGCTATGTAGATAGGTACCGGGGGGGCAGCTATGCCGGCGTGCGACGAATTTATTTTGGCATCCTTATGGGTTTTATTATATTGTTTCGTCTTTTGTAAAAAAATATTTTTTGTGGATAGATTAGAAAAATCTAATATTAGCGGTCTGTTTTGGTCTTTTTTTCCGGGAATCCGGTACACATCCAGAACTGCTGATGGACCTAATTCTGGGGATACGGTATTTATTATTTTTTACACTTTTGAGACCAGTGTCTCGATTCTGTAAAATTCGAACTCTAAACTCGTGACATAATCCGAAGTGAGTTTCTTGATTGGCATTCTATAACACAGTTGATAATTTGAATCTACACTAGCGCTACATTTGTGAGCGTGGCTGCGAGTTAAACTAAATTCATTGGCAGATTTTGACAGATATAGTATGGGATACCGTAAAAAGTGGTATTCTGTAAGGTAAAAGCACCGTCAATTCGAAGCTCACTCTCGAACTTGAACCCTGTTGACCCCGATTCATAGTGTTAAATTAAAAGCACCTATTTTACGAGTGAAAGTGGAAGAAATCATAGTTAAATTGTGTTCAAATCAAGTTTTTGAAGTGAATAAGTCCCTACCTACCTAAGCGATAACGATCGCAAGAATGTTTTTGTTTAAATAGTGTTTAAATAAAGTTTTTAAAGTGAATAAGTGAGTAATTACTTAAGCAATGACAATGGCAAAAATGTTTTTGTTTAAATCATTATTAGAAGAAGCTTATGCTTTGGATAAACTAGAAAAGCGTCAACAATCTACCAAAATTCGAAGTTTATCTTTATTAACCCGAAATGACGACTATGTGAGCGTGTATTGCTTGTCAGAGGAGCTAATTGACCAACTGAAATTTAAGTTACTGCCACCGATAAAACCCACAAGACGTCGAGGCAAAGGACTTTCTACTCGTGTAAAAGTGCTTCATTTTACAAGTATAAAGTTAATTAAGTTTAGTAAGTATTTACACAGTTTATAGCTGCAAGATTTGTAACCAAGTACACTATAAAAAAAAACACTTCATAATAAGGAGTATCTGAATTCCCTTTAGGTGGTTTCCCCGCTAGCTATATATGTTTTCATGTTAGTCCAAGGACCTTGTATAGTTATAATATTGGTGATCCAATATGAGCAAAGAATGTCCAATATAAAGCATGAATTGGTCTGTATCAGAATAAATTTTGTTTAGATCTAGATTAAGTAGTATTACACTTTTTTATTGATTTATGTATTGTTTCAGTTATTATGCACCTTGTAATTCTTGGCTAATGGCAGTTATCAGAAAATGATTTAAGAAAATATAAGAACAAATATGGCAACCATCAGCATCTTGTTGCATAAATGAAGTACTTAGTTGAAGCTCTTAATAATACGGCAATAGTAATAAACTATATAAGGTTTCCTCAAAATACACAAGAAAGACAAATATTAAAAGAATGGCTCATAGGTATATTATAATTAAAGTGACCCTTTGATTTTTACATTTTTTGTGACAGTGCTTACTGTAAATTACAGGTTCTACAAAAAATTTGGCTTTCTAGCAGCTCTTGGTTGTATTGATGGCACTCCGGTGGCAATAAATAAACCAGCAGAGATTGAAGAATGTTTCTACTGCCGCAAAGGCTACCATGCAAGAAATGTACAATTGGTAAAATGGATTTCAATTTCGTAATCGATTATCATTAGGTATTCACCTTAGTCTCTCAGTTTTGCTTGGTGGTAGGATCCCTTCTGGGTCCGCCTGGCTAGCGACCACCCCTTATATAAAGTCTGCCGCCAAATGTTACCGCTCCGGCGGTAATGTGTTCCGGCAATATTGTATAAAGAGCCAGTTCCTTCCTAAACCCGTGTGCTTTCATCTTCGACCTCATCGTCACTTACCATCAGGTGAGATTGAGGTCAAACGCGGGTTTAGTCACTTATAAAAAAAAAAGTCTTTAATATTGTTTTTTTCAGATAACAAATGCAGATCTAAATATTTTAAATGTAGATCCAACATAAAGTGGAACTACTCATGATAGCTTCATTATTAACTAAGGTGTTATAAAAACCCACTTAGAGGCATTAACAAAAGCCGGTGAAGAAGTTGTTATGCACGGTTAGCAAATCTCTCCCTGCCCCAACTTCAGAAAATAAATCTAATTACTGGGTATAAAATCTATAAAGTTATTTGTTTTTTTTTTCAGGTGATTCAGAATTTGTTTAGCGCTCCTAACTTATGACACCCATCAGTGATGCTGAAGATAATTCCACAGAAGCTTTTTACAATGACTGTACTTCTAAATTGGAGCTTCCTATATAGAAGCAATTTATGTCAATTTTGGTGTAACTAAGGTCCTATAGTAATTCAAATTTTTTTTTTTCAATTTTACTTTTGATTTTTATAGTATGTGTATCTGACTTGTAATTGTAAGGGTAATTGACATTATTTTGACATAATTAAAGAGGATTTGTTTTAGTTTTTTATTTTATTATTATAATAATGGAATTACACACAGATTACAAAGTACTTCAGCCAAGTCACTGATATATTCCATAACAGTAACGCTGAGTATTTTTAAGTGAGAAATAAAACAATTACTTATTAAGAGTTAATTAATATTCATTTGAATCAAATAATTAGCATAATACATGAAATAAAATTACTACCACATATGCATAGACACACTACACCCCCACATACACTCTCAAATACATACACAATTGATTGACCTTTTTCTTTTATCTTTTATCGACTGTAATTATATTGTTAAATTTAAGCATATAATAATTGTAATTGTACATGAAGTCTGTTAAAGCAATATATAAAAATTGTACATCCATAACAGGCTGTCAGTGGTAATTTAAATGTACTTAATAAATATGTTTAAGAGCTAAGGATATTGTAATAAGTAAATTATTTCTTTGAACTGTATTTATTTCACTAAAGACATGGATCGATTTTTGACATAGTATTTGAATTTATATTTATTTGAATTTGAAATATAATTGTGTTACTAACATAGTGTTAAGTTTTATTTAGTAATACTAATAATTGGGCCAGGATGCCATAATAAATCAATTTTATTATTATTAGGTATTGTTATTTAACTGCTCGCAATTCAGAAAAGAGAACAATTGGCCTCCTAAAAGGACGATTTCGGTGCTTGTTACTACACAGAATGCTCAAACGTGCATTGACATTCACACAATAAAATTCACATTTCACAAGAAGAGCGAATAAAAGAGCTCCAAGCAATTGCTGAAGTTCAAAGGAGGTAAACTAGGGATTTGTAGGTCTAGAGCAATTATGTAGGCAAACATAGTTATCATAGCTTCAGCATTCACATCTTAATTAATTGTTTGTTGGTGTCGTTTATTGTATGTATTCTGTGGTGTGTGAGGCGGGTCTTTCAATAAAACTGCACTAGTACTCATTAAAAGCGTTTTCTTTATTCTTGGTCTCCGCCAATGTTTTTAGCCCTTTCCCAACTGCAGCCACAGCTCCAGCTTACATTTTATCTCGCTCTGCACTCTTCTCCAGACAGGACTGCAAGATCTATGCATATAGTCTTTGTAATTCCAGCTGCTGTTCTTCCACCCCTAGGAATCTCTTGGTGGTGGTGGAGAATTAGGTTCGCCGTTGTGATGGTGGAGGAGCAGCGACTGAAGACGTGTGACGTGATGCTGAAAAGAGAACACTTCCTATTACTACGATGCGTTAGTAAAAAATCTTAAACAGCAATAACAAAACAGCATCTTTTCGATGTCATTTGTTTCAAAAATTAAGTTATTTTAGTTTGTACTTACACCAGGATATGCCAGGGTTTCTTTCCATAAACTCTACCAGAGCTTAGACCTGCCGACGTTGGGTGAGAGGAACGTGTCTCATTTGGACTGAAACATTATTTTTGGATTAGAAAACAAAATAAACACTATAACATTAACATTATCTTTGAACTTTACATCCAGAAATATAAACTTACTTCATGATTATTTCACAATTATTTTCGGCACTAAACGATCAAAAAGCAATCAAAATGTATTTAAACAAAACAACGCAATAAATAAAAATATTGTCAATGTTGCCATAAGGCAAAGTCTGTAGAGCACTAAAAGCGATGAGAATTCAACCAGATCTATGGTTTTATCGACTTTAAAGCACATAAATTGGGATACATTAAAAAAAAAGGAACATAAAATTCAAAACTTAGCTTTCAATATATTTTTATGTTTAACTACGACATTAAATCAAACCTAAAAAAAAATCAAAATATGTTTCTTCTTCTGTGTGGTACCTACTTGAAGGGCCAGGCATAATGTTCTCTACACTGATATATTGTGTCTAGGGCACAAATGCAAAAATTGATCATGTGTGCGTGAATGATCAAAATCTCTATAACTTAATACTTAAGGAAATTCTCCGGGCATAGATCATACTATAATAAAGAGCAACGACATGGGTCGATCGGCACTAGTGTGGTGACTGGTGACATCGTCGTGTGAGGTGAAATGATTCCAGAAAAGGTCGCTATATCAATTTATATATAATTAAAGAGCAGACATGAAAAAAGCACTAGGCACTGAAAATCTTACATGCGCACTGAACATACCAACAACGCACTAGATTTAGTGCCGAAAGCACTAAAATGGCAATGCTGAATATTGTCCACAGATACATTCTGTCAGTAATTTTTTTCGTAAGATAAGATAGGTTATATTCATGGCACAAATTTAGAATTTTCTGTTTTTTTTTTTACTTATCAGCTGCCTCAAATTCCTTAAAATAAGAAATTTTATTTTAAACATCATAAACGCTAAAATTCTGTGTCAAGAACTGGTAAAATAAAAAACCGATAAATTTCGGTTTACATTTTGTTGTGTGTGGTAGTCACTAGCCCTCTTCGACGCTCCCATCACATCGCAAGTGCCTAGGTGATGCTTACAGAATGCAAAATCAAGGTCATTTTGAACCTTGTGCGATGTGACAGTGGACATCGAAGCGAGCTTTACGTTGTTGTTCGAATTTTACAGAATCGACACACAGGTCAGTCTTTGTTTCGCTAGGTGTTACGGGACAGTTACATATTTCTGCTTTAGAGGACCGATGCATTCTTTCGAAAAATTCTACCTTTTCCTGGAGAGAACTAATAATTATTTTGCTGGCCTTTGATTCATCTTCCAAAACTTTTATTTTTGTTGTCATTGTGTCGTATTGACTACTAATAAATTCAAAAGCTTTTTCTATATCTGAGTTAGACTTTTTAATTTCGTTTAAAGATTCTTCTATTGAGTTAAGTTTAGATGACTGTTCTAAAATAAGCTTTGTTATCATCTTTTTGATTTCAACTTTAAAAGCAGATAAGTCATCCTTAACCACCTCATGGCGCCGCTTTTGTCGTGAAGTAACAAGCGATCGCGGTGTCTGCGCATCAGTCGACTCGGTCGCGCTCGCTGCCGGCGCCGCCACCGTGGCAATCTTGGACTCCGACTCCGAGTCAGCTCGTACGCGTTCGGTAGGCGATCGAATAAGCACAGCTATTACAAGAATTAATACCAACTATAGGATCACAGAACTGACTCAAAAATTACCACAACTCAGACTGTTGGGGGTCACAAAGGATATGACTGATGCGAGGATAGTGGAAGCACTATTCTCGCAAAACCAGGGAATCATCAACTTATCGGAAAAAACAGACATAAAAATTCTACGAAGATCCAAACATAGAAATCCACATACGATGAACATTATTCTAGAAGTGACTCCTAAAATCTGGCAGGCCAAAAAGTTAAAACTGGGTACCAAATAATTCCTGTACTCTGCTGTCTAGGCTTCGGCGATGAGGCAAAAGCATGTAGCAACGAAATGGTTTGCGGATACTGCGTTCATGACCATGACACGAGAGAGTGTACTAGAGAGGGGAGCCCAAGATGTATCAACTGTCCTGAAAATTTCAATGAACACCCAGCGTACAGCAGTGAGTGCCCAGAATGGCAGAAATATGACCGTTTAGCTAGGTCTGTCATAAATTACTGCCTATGATGGAGTTTCCCATGGGAACAACAAAGAATTAATAAAAATATTACACTGTCACTTAGGACGGGGCCTAGCCGCTACGCAAGAATGCCTCAAACAGTCGGTTTCCAGAGGCTTTTCAATTGCTTTATTGCAGGAACCTTACGTAGGCGCTGCGGGCCGGGTTAACATAACTTCTTTTAATGTATCTAGTGCAGGCTCAAAATATACAAAAACCTGTAAAATCTGCAATAGTGCTTCTTGACAGGTCCTTAAACCTTAGTACCCCTACGACCGGCTGGTGTAGGGGTAACATACATTGCATTCCATGCCAGAGGTCCTGGGTTCGAATCCCGGCGGCGACGGGTATTTTTTGATGAACACAGATATTAGTCGTCAAGTCATGGACGTTTATATGTTTTTAAGTTTCTTTTCTAATAAAAAATATGTATTTATTTAATATGTATGTTTATATATTTCTTAAGTATATCAGTTAACTAGTATCCATTACACAAGTTCTTTAAGAAACTTAATTTGGGCTAGATAATGTTGTGTGAGTGTCAAAAATATTTATTAAGCTATTGCATAGCTTCTATCGCGGGCCTTGAGCGTGGGGACTGAATCCAGAAATTCCGTAACGAAAAAAACCTGAGCTTTCATGCGGGCTTTAATAAACAATCGGCGCCATCTACTAGGAAGGAACTTGTAGTTCGAGAGGCATCCATTCTAGGCAACATGACAATTCTTAGAGTTGACAGGTAAATAAACAATAGTTGGCTTTCATAACAAATCCTTTATTTCGCTGATCTGAGTAAATCGATGAGTGGGCGAGTGGTAACGTCAAAACGTTCCCGATCAAGAGATACAAGTTCAAGCCACGATAATCGCAATTTACATGAATTCTTTTTTTATTTTTTCTTTTCTCCTTTTAAAATTATAAATACATGTTTTTTAAATTGTTTATATTGGAAGCTTACTTTGTTTTAAGAGGATTAAATAAAAGAAAAGGCAGTTACAAACAAATTGATTGATTGACTAAGTCAAACAGAAATGACACCAAAAAATGACATAAAAAAATTTGACAAATGTAAAAAGAAATAAAAAGAAATGGAAGTGGAGAATATTATAATTGAAAACATTGGCTTTAAAATATGTGCACCAAAACGCTTGAAACTAAAAACTCTACGTAACAAAACAAAAAAAGACAAAAAATTGTCGTTGGCAGACAATAGCTAATACACAAAATGAAAACGTACAGAAATTACAATCATTGCCACCATCACCATCGTACTCACTATCATCACCATTGAAGGAGAGTAACAAGGATTGTCTACGAGTGGAACCGGAGTCCTCACTACTAAAAACATAAAAAAATCTCCAGGCAGTGGAAGAGGATAAGGAATTGGTGACATCTAAGAAAAATAGACACGAAGAACACAGAATCTTTGTAATTGGTGGACAGCAATGGAAAGGTCTTCGTAACAGATTAGTACGATCAAGATTTAATAATCCTTACGAAAAATATGAAGTTATATCTTTTACTAAACCTTACGCAAGCACTGAAGAAATATTGACGATGTTTAAGTGGTTTGACCCAAAAGAAGAGGACAAAATAAATCTGCGTAGGTGAACACGACACAAACCCGACAAAAGTGTTGTTAGAAACATGTTTAATTTAAAAAAATATATATTTTTTTTTTTTTTTTCATTCGTCTTTCGACCTTTCTTTAAAGCAGACGCATACACACTTTTAATCTTGAATATAAACTTACTGTGCAAGCTAATCTAAATCTTAAGTTGAATCAGTGTGATTGGCACTAAGTGCTCTTTTCGCGTAGTGTATATAATAAACGTGCCGTGCAAAGTACCGTTCGTCGACCCCTTTCCCCGCCTGTGAGAACGAGAGGAACCATCTGTGTCTCTGCTACTTTTACTTGCAAAGCAGCTTTCTCCCTCCTGAGCTTCGTGCGACATCTCCCGAGCTTCATCGACAACGCCCGAACCTACGATTAAAAGATGACCGTTTGTGCAGCTTGCGAACTTACCCTTCTAACAAAGGAAAAAATTATTTGCAAAAACTCGGTATGTTCAAAGCCATATCATTATCTTTGTGTTGGTCTAACTTCTACAAATTTCAAAAAACAAGTAAGTTGGGTCTGTCCTGCATGTGCGTCTAAACTACCAAAAGGGGATAATACCAATACTCCAGTGAAATATCACGATCAGACAACTCACAGTTCCCGTCTTTTACCGCCAGTTGATGAACCCAATAACGTTACAATAAGGCCTCATAAATCACCAGTCAATACTTCCCACTCATGCCCCTCAACATCTTTAGTAGAATCACACACGGCGGAACTTGAATCACTTATACGCAATGCTTTAGCAATTGGGCTCAAGCCATTGGAGCAGCAAATAAGCAACTTAGAGTCTTCAATAAAGTTTATCAGTACGCAGTATGATGATATGTTAAAGCGACTCGAAAAAAGCTCTGCGGAAGTAAAGTCTTTGCGCGAGGAAAATATTACTCTCCGCCGTGAAGTAGCTGCGTGTGAGACTCGCATTAATAGCATCGAGATCGACATGGCACGGCAACAGCAATGGTCTCGACTACAGAATGTCGAAATTGTCGGCGTCCCGGAGTCCAACGTGGAAAGTACCGTGGACATAGTTGTGAAGATTGCTGGCCACCTCGGCTTGACAATGACTCGGGAAGAGGTTGAGTTCGCACATAGGGTGCAGCCGCGCCGACCCTCCGCCGCTACTAAGAACGCTCGCGCTATAGTGGCTCGGTTTAGGAACCGCTCCACCAAGGACGCCGTAGTCGCAGCAGCAAGAAAAACTCGGAGTTTTATTGCCAAGGATATTGGCTTGGGCGGTGATGTCAACGCCAATAAAATTTATATAAACGAGCATTTAACTCCATTTAACAAAAAATTACTTAAAGACTGTAAAATTAAAGCTAAGGACTTAAACTATAAATTTGTATGGACAAAAAATTGTACTATATTCGCTAGAAAAAATGAAACGTCTCCACCTATCCATATTTTAACAGCTAATGATTTAAAAAAGATTATTTAAAAGTAAAGTTTGCCTTTCTGCTAGCTGAAATTAATTATTGTCTGTCTTTGTTAATTGTTTATACTCATATAAGACATCCCTATCAAACTATCATGTTAAATACTACACATAAATTAATACATCAAACACACCACATATTTACACTCAACAAATCACGTAAATCCTACAATCTCAGGCCGTACTCAATATTTTTAATAATGATTGTCTGTTTTGTGAACTATTGTCATGCTTCTATATTATCAATCACATGCATCCATGTATTGATACTGGTTTATAACCTAGCAAACATTTTACATTTTTATTTGCAATTATTTACTTATATTTTTAAATTAGCGTTACGTATATATATTTTTATGATAAACTATCGAGTTACACTTAAACATCTCAAGTCTCACAATGTCTGTAAACGTTAGCAAACTACATTTATTTTACCAAAATGTTCGCGGTTTAAGAACGAAGACTAACACATTCTACACTAACTTGCTTTCACATGACTATAACTTCGCACTTATCACTGAAACCTGGTTATGTGATGGTATTTTGGACACTGAGATCTGTGATGATCGTTACGATGTATTTAGGCGCGATCGCGGGGGCGGCGGTCAGGGCGGCGGCGTCATGGCGCTCTGTGACATACGATTGCATGCGCGCGCGCGTCCGGAGTGGTCGCGCGCTGACTTGGAATGTTTATGGGTGTCCGTGCCCGGCCGCAACCTCGCCGCGCGCTCCTCCTCCCCCTCAGAACCTGATTTACATATAGGTGTTGTTTACGTCCCGCCGAATAGATCTATGGTGGACCGATTGTTGTCATTTATCGGTTTGTTTAATGACATTATGAATACATGTCCAAATGATAATTTTATCATCGCAGGAGACTTTAATTTACCGTGTATTGATTGGAGTTCGCAGGAGCCGATATTTTTACATAAAGGTTCTACTGAGCTACAAAATATTGCTGCGGAGTTGGTAAATAGTTTATATTTTTATAGCTTTAAGCAATCTAACTCAATTTTAAATTGTAACCAAAAGACATTAGACTTATTTTTTTCAAATTTCGAAATAGACATATTACGTTCTGAGAGCCCGCTTGTACTGGAGGATAATCATCACCCTTCTATAGAAATATATGTAACCGACATTCTTTTTAAATCTATTAAACCTAAATCTCGTAAACAATATATGTTTAAGAAAGCTAACTTTGACGCTATTAATTTAGAGCTTACGAATTGTGACTGGTCTACGTTATTCCTAAATTATGACATCGATTCATGCGTGAATATATTTTATAATTATTTAAACAATTTAATTGACGCGCACGTCCCTCAGGCTCTGATTTCCGGGACTCATACTTATCCGGTGTGGTACAGCCAAGCTCTAATTCGAGTGACTAAGGAGAAAGCTAAATACCATAAGTTATGGAAACGGTATAATAATCCCAATGACTATAATTGTTTTGCGACTCTAAGAAAACGTCAAAAACAGTTACAAAGCGATTGCTATAATAATTATATCGAGTGGTCGCAAAAAATAATAAAAATATCCCCTAAGTATTTTTGGAAGTACGTTAATTCAAAGAAAAAAGGTCGCTCGACTTATCCAGGTTGCATGGAGTATGGTGGTGCTAGCGTGGGTGGGGGATCATGTATCTGCTCGGCATTTAATGATTTCTTTTTCAAAAACTTTAGCTTGCCTCTCGATACATACGACGACTCACAAACGTTCCCTAGATTTCTTGAGACCGAGAGTTTAGGCACACTTACTATCAGTACTGAATATATTGAAAACCTTTTAAAGAGATTAGATATTACCAAGGGCCCGGGCAGTGATGGCTTACCCCCTATTTTATTTGTGCGATGTTGTAAATCATTGTCATACCCTGTCACTTATATTTTAAATAGATGTTTTGCAGAAGGCTTCTTTCCAACGTTATGGAAAATAGCGCATGTTACGCCAGTGCATAAAAAAGGACCTAAAACTTCTATAGAAAATTATCGGCCTATCTCGAAGTTAAACATCCTTAGTAAGGTTGCTGAGCGAGCTATTTACCAACACATCTATCCTTTGGTTTATAAAATGATCCCTAATCAACAGCATGGCTTTATGAAAAACAGGTCTACATGCTCGAACCTCACCGTGTTTACTAGTAGAGTCCTTCATGACATGGAGGGGGGAGGACAGGTTGATGTGATCTACACGGACTTTGAAAAGGCTTTTGATCGTGTGGATCATATCATACTCTTGCGCAAACTCCAAGAGATAGGTATATGCGGAAATTTATTAAGATGGCTAGATTCTTATCTGCGTAATCGATGTCAAGCTGTAGAAGTTGGTGGATTTCGATCTGATTACGTTACTATACCTTCAGGCGTGCCACAGGGCTCAATCTTGGGACCATTGTTGTACTCTGTGTACCTCTATGACATTGGGCAATCCATTGAACACTCTAATTTCATTATGTACGCTGATGACATGAAAATATATATAAAAATAAATAATTACTTGGATAGCTTAAAGCTACAAGAAGATTTAAATCAACTATGTAATTACTATCACAAAAACCGCATAAACATCAACATCGACAAGTGTGTACATATCACCTTTACTCGTAAAAGGAAGCCCTTTTTAACTAGATACTCATTTAACGGCAAAATTATTCTTACATCTAATCAGGTCCGTGACTTGGGCGTGCTCCTTGACTCAAAGCTTGCTTATGGTGAACATGTTTCTAACATTGTAACAAAATCTTATAAAAACCTAGGCTTTGTGTTAAGGACCGCTGCACCATTCTCTGATACTGCATGTATCAAAATGCTTTACTACTCGTATGTTCGTAGTGTTCTGGAGTACTGTAGTCCCATATGGAATGCCCAGTATGTTGTGTATAAGCATGCAATTGAGTCAATTCAACAAAAGTTTTTAAAACATCTAAACTACAAGAAACAACTGAGTCACATGAAATACATGGAAGCGTGTAAACATAATCATATACTAAGCTTAGAAAGTCGACGTTGTTTGCTTGACATGATGTTTCTATATAATGTATGCAACGGTTCTATAGATTGTACCGATTTAACACAACTCACCCTCACTTTAAACACTCCATCGTCCAGAACACGGCACACTAAACTATTCTACACACAACTCACCAAAACAAATTATAATCACAATTCACCAATGAATAGGATGCATAATATTTATAATACACAATTCTCACTCAATTGTGATATATTTAATGACAATAAGATAAATTTTAGGCATAAGATATTAAATGTCTTATGTAATAAGGATAAACTTTTATAAACATTTTCAACACAAACAGACATGCACACACAAATTTCTAACACTCATTCAAACACATAACATCACTTAACTACAAGAATATTTAATTACTATCACAAAGACCGCATAAACATACACACAATAACTCATACAACCTACAACATAAACACATAACCTCACCTCACACTAAACACTTACAAGGGAGTCAAGACAGACACTTTTACTTTTATTTTGTATATTTAACCAATAGATAATTAATTTTTACTTTGTTTTATTTCTTGTGTTTTGTAAATTATTATTTCCTGTGTGTACTTATTGCTTGGCCACACCTATGTTTATTTTTAGGTATAGGTACTCTGTTTTTTTTTTTTTATTATTGTGTGTCCCTTGTGTCAATCCTAAAAATTGTAAATCCTTAATTGGCTGTGATTATTGTTTTAAATGTGTTGTTTTTCTATACCTAAGAGCTGTGGATTTTGTAATAAATAAATAAATAAATAAATAAATATTAATTGCAATATTATACTTTTGAGCGTAATTAAAAATAGATTTCTTAACGAAAATAAGTTGAATGAGATGATACATAATTGAAGTAAAAACTTTTTTAATAGTAAATTCGTACTATTACAAGACTGCGTTTGCTACACATGGTTTGCTGTATGTAAGAAAATAAATTTAATAATTGATGAATGTGATTATAGAAAAAAAATCTTGTCATTTACTAAGTATCATATTAAGAATAAACATTCAAAGGTTAAAAATATACATTCAAGTGCAGATTAATATAATTCAACTACTACTCAGGGGGTAACTAAAAAGGGATCAATTCCGTACTACTGTTTAAAAATGACTGAAAATAAAATAGACATAAAAATTGGACATTCAAATGCAAACCATAAATCTCATCCGAATACTACTCAGGATTATAATAAAAAGGGGACGATTCCGTTCTACTTTCTTAAAAAGACAATTAATAACTTGGAAAATAATTAATTAATTTTTTTTTAGTAAATAAAGTAAATTTAAATAATAATAATGATAGCAACTCAAATCAACTAAAAATATTTCATAAAAATATTACGGGTCTTTTGTCTAAAACTAACTTGTTGGAAATTACCTTAAATGAATTATGGAAAAATCACAATATGCCGAATATGCCTACTTTGCTTCTCCGAGACTTTTGTTAATTTGAACAATAGTAATTTATTTTTGCATGGCCTAAAAAGGTAAAATATGTATGACCAATTTTTTTTAATTTTAAGTCCCAAATCTGTACCATATTTTATGCAAATAAATGATTGATTGATTGATTCATAACTTTACATGCGGGCTTTAATAAAAAATCAGCGCCATCTACTAGGAACTTGTGGAACTTCATATTAGATCAAACATTACTGCTTTAATAAAATAAATTAATAATTATAATTTCATAAGTTGATAAAAAATGCTATGCAATAGCTTTACCGCGGCAGTCTCCGAGTGCTACACGTCTTTTTTATTATTTATTTATTTATTTATTAAAGGTTTTTGAATACCCAGATCTTAGCAACGAAAATATCACGGCGATATCTACAGAAATAAATTCCAAAAAAATAGGCATTATCAATGTATACTTTGAAGGCACTGAAGATATACATGAAGATATTATAGATATTATAGATACTGAAGATATACTCGTTTGAGCGCAAGCTGAGATTGAGGTCAAACGCGGGTTTACTCACTTATAAAAAAAAAAACCGCCCCTAAAATGAATAAAAGTACTGTTTGGTGGAATAAAGATTTAATGGAAAAAAAGAGAGAAGTCATAAGAAAAAGAAATAGAATTAAAAAAGCTAGTACCACACGTACGCAAATAGTTATAAATGAGTATCGCATAGAGCAAGAACAATATAAAGAGCTTATAATAAAAACAAAGAACAAAAGCTGGCAAGAGTTCTGTACCAGTCAAAAAAAGGGCACAATGTGGGAAAAGGTGTACAAAGTTCTCTCACTAACTAACAAGCAAGCTGATAACCTCCTTAAAGACCACACTGGCAGCATTTTAGATCAAAGTGCATCAGCGGAACTCTTGGCCAAAACATTTTATCCGGCAGATGAGGAAAATAGTGATAGCAATGAACACATGGAGATCAGAGAAACGACCAAGGATTACATAAGTAAGCTGAATCCAAAAAGCACACGACCTGCTGATAAACCTTTTGAGTTACAAGAGATAATAAATGTAGCAACCACGATCCACCCAAGCAAGGCACCTGGCAGAGATGGACTAACCTCGGACATATGCCTAAAGGTCATTCACCTAGCCCCTTACCTTTACCAGGCAATCGTCAACAAATGTCTGGAATTGGGGTGTTTCCCAAGGATCTAAAAAGAGGCCGTTATTCGAGTGGTAAGAAAGCTCCTCGAGGAAGACTACACCCAACCAAAAGCTTACCATCCTATCGGGCTTCTTCCAGTAATGGGGAAAATTCTGGAAAAGCTATTTACTGCCAGATTACTATGGTAGCTAGGATCCAACAAACTTCTAAGCCCAAGACAGTATGGGTTCACACCACAGGTCAGTACCGAGGATGCCCTTCACGACGCGATAGGACTCATAAGGGAAGGACTACAAAACAAAAAAATAATATCAGTGGTATCACTTGACATAGAAGGTGCGTTTGATAATGCGTGGTGGCCAGGCATTGTAAACCAGCTTAGAATTAACAACTGTCCAGAAAACCTGGTCCTCCTCATTAATAGTTATCTCTCGGAAAGAAAACTCGCACTCCAATATGCAACAAAAGAGATAACAAAAACTACCAACAAAGGCTGCATACAAGGCTCAACCTATGGCCCTCTTGTAATGGTGTAACTTCATATATATTAGCGCAGGCAGTAATAAATGAGCTTTATTATGTAAATGACGTGTCTTATTGCTCCGTCTCGAATAACCTCCGCACCCCACCTCATGGCGACCTTGCCAGGATCAAATTACGTGAGCGCGGAAGCATAATTTTTTTTACATAACATTATTCTGCAATTATCTACAATTATTAAAAGAAAACAATTTTGTGGTCAACAAGTCAAAAAATAATAATGGGATATAACCAATCGAAAGAAGAAAAGGAGGAAGTGATCATTACTCAAGCAGCGGGGGCCTCTAACAGTGCTTCTGTTGAGCGATTACAAGTAAATGTCAGTACTTCAAACATTATTTTAGCAACAACACTGGTGTTGCTAATTGACGGTGCCATCGTTTTCGTCTATAAGGCGTACAGGAGGTGTCATAAAAATTGGATGGTGAGAGTTTTTATGGAGCAGGCGATGCGTCGGTCTATGGCGCGCCAGAATAAGAGGTTAGAAGAAGTCTAATTAAGTGAGTGTAGTGCAGTGAAAAGTGAGAAAAGTGTTTTGCGGTAACTAACAAAATGTTTGGTAACTTTTTGAACATCTTTTTTTTATATGTATTTTTATATAGGTACTTATATACATTTTTAGACACTTAATGGCTGATTAAGATTTTACTCGAGTTTAGTCAATAGTCAGTTGAGCTTTTACAAAACTTCAGAATTAGAGTTAATAAGGCAATTTACTGATAAGATAAGGGACTTGTTTTCTAATATTCAACAGATTTGCATGGAAGGCACAGATTCTGATAGTTTTAGCTCGGTAAAAGACTTAAGTATGGAGAAGTTCGATATTAAAACCGCTGTATCTCTGCTTCCGGTGATGTCAGGAGTGGAAGAGAGTACAAAACAACTAATTGACGCTATAGAGCTTTATAGTTCGATGATTGACGGGAACAGTCAGCAGAAATTGATTTATTTTATTTAAAAACGCGTTTGTCTGAGAGTGCTAAATTAAGATTGTCACAAAATTACGACTCTTGCGAATCACTAATATTGGATATGAAAACTCATTTACTTACAAAAAAGACAAGTAATGCCATACATTGCGAGCTCATGGCCCTTAATCAGAGTTCTTTAACGATTGATCAGTACGGTGTGAAAATTGAAAGTTTATTCGTTGACTTGACGATTGCACAGGCAGATGGTAATCAAAATTCTTTTTCAATTTTAAAACCTGTCAACGAAAAGTTGGCTATTCAATGTTTTGTGACCGGTCTTCGAAATCGAAACCTGTGTACTATTTTAGCGGCCCGAAACTATAATTCTCTAAAAGACGTCATTCGAGCTGCTAAAGACGAGGGGTTAACATCCCTTTGTACTCAAATGGAGGGTTCGATGTATGTCAGTCAAAAGAGCCGTATATTTTATAAGCCATCCTATAGGTCACAGTCGCGAGGCTATTTTCCTACAAGAGGTCGTGACGCATCAAGTTTCCATGACCACCATGCAGGAACTGCTGCTGAGGGCAGCAGAGGTCGTCAGCGTCCTGCACCGCGTGGGTTCTCAGCATGAGGTAAGTTATTTAAGAACTCTACCTATTTTAGGCGTCCAAACCGCGGTATTCGTTGCATGAAGTTAGAAGGACCCAGTAAGCCTCAAAAAGAAAATGCTCCAATTGAGGAAAATGTTGAAACATTTTTTCGTCCCTAACAATATTTTTTCATGTTGTAATAGTAATTCTTTAGAATTGTTTGTCGAAAACAAAAAACACACTTGACTTGTAGATACTGGAGCTTCTTTGTCGGCGGTGAAATATGAGACCGCTCTTCACTGGAACTTTACAATACATGATTATCGTGTAAACGTAAATGGTATTGGCGGACAATTGCAAACTCTAGGTTTTATTAACATTATTCTAACTAAAAACAGTTATCAGTTTCACCATAAATTTTATGTAATAAAAGATTTACCCTGCCATACAGACGGAATTATTGGTCAAGACTTTCTTTCTAAATTTAATTGCATACTTAATTTTGAATTAAATACTATCACTTTTAATGATTATACTTGAACAAAGACAGCTCAGATACCAAAGACAGGTTCAATGAAAGCACAAAAATATTTGGTGTAAGTTTATTGTCGATTCACATCAACCACGTTACTTATCTAAATCATAAAATTTTTTACATGCGGGCTTTAAAATACTGTCAGCGCCATCTATTGACAAAGTTAAATACTAAAGTTACTAAATACACTTTTCACACATATTAATTTCTACATAAACCGCCCGCTAAAGGCAAACCAAGCGTTTGACTTTACAATTTGAAACATTAAAACATACATAAAACTATCTATACTAAAACTAAATTAAATAACAAATAACAACTTTCCTTAAACTTAACTTATTCTGTAACAGGAAGTTTGCACAATTTATGAATGGGCCTTTTTATTTCACCACACTTTGTTTTAAGGCTTACGACCCTTACAACACCATCCAATCCTTCGTGAGTACAGATAACTCTCCCATACAACCATTTGCTAGGTGGCAACCCATCCTCTTTTATGACGACAATATCATTATTTTTTAACGGAGGTAACTGCTTAGACCATCGGTGACGTTGAAAAAATTTGTTTAGATATTCCTGCGACCATTTGCGCCAAAATTCTTGCAACATTCTTTGACCGTACTGCCACCTTCGCAACGAACTTATATTTTGTTCTTCAAAATTTTTGTCAGGCACGGTTAACAAAGACTCTCCTATTAGGAAATGCGCTGGAGTCAAGACCGTAGCTTCGTCACTGATGTCATTCGGCAACACCGACAAAGGCCTCGAATTGAGACAAGCCTCAATTTGGCAAAGTACTGTGACCAGTTCTTCGTAAGTAAGAGTACTAAGACCTATGACTCGCTTTAGGTGAAACTTGACCGACTTGACTCCGGCTTCCCAAAGCCCGCCGAAGTGAGGAGCTCGAGGAGGAATAAAGTGCCAAGTAGACCCGAGACTACTCAAACCTTCGCCTATTTCCTTAGGGAGCAAACTTTGTTCCGCTTTAGCCATGCGCTGCAGCTCTGTGGAAGCACCAACAAAATTTGTTGCGTTATCGCTCCAGATTTCAGCGCATGAGCCACGCCGAGCTACAAACCTTTTGAAAGCTTGTAGAAAGCTTTCTGTCGTCAGATCAGTGACCACTTCCAAATGTATCGCGCGCGTCGCCATACAAATAAACAAACATATATACCCCTTGTAGGACTTGGAACCACGACCCTTGCTCGTTCTAACTTGGATTGGTCCTGCGTAGTCAACTCCAGCGCGTTTAAACGCTCTCATGGGAGTAACTCGTGCGGCAGGAAGTTGACCCATCAGTTGATTTTGGGTGACAGCTGCGTGTTTAGTACAAGTAACGCACTTCTTATAGGCAGCTTTCACTAACGGTTTCATGCCTATGATCCAGTACTTTGACTGTATGTAATTCATCATAAGCTGGGGACCGCCGTGTAGTGTTACTTTATGTGCATTTAATATAAGAAGTTCCGCAAGGTGTGATTTAGGAATAATCACGGGATGTTTCCTACTTGAGCTAAATACTGAGTGCTCTAACCTGCCACCAACTCTCAAAATATCATCATCGTCAAGAAAAGGATTCAACGTGCGCAAACGACTGCAGTTAGGTAAGTTTTTATTTTGTTTTATTAATGCAATATCGGCTGAAAATGTTTTATTTTGATACTGCTTTATTATAACTGTTAATGCCCCTTGTAACTCATTTGCTGTAAGATAAATTTCCTTATTCTTAACTTTTGAAAATTTATTTGAATTGTTGATAAAACGTAAACAATATGCTACAATTCTAACTAGTGATGACAATGATGAATACTTTTCAAACATACAATCAACCTTTTCATTTATAAGGTTACAATTCAAATTAACCCTTTCCAAGTCGACTACAATATTTTTCGGCCTTTTATAAACTATATCCTTATGCAAAAGAAACTCGGGTCCATCATAAAACAAAGAACTATTTACTAGTTCAGACGGCCGCGCTCCCCGAGAAGCTATATCAGCAGGGTTTTGCTGTGACGAAACATGAGACCAAAAAGAAGACTCCAAGTTCGTTAAAATCTCAGAAACCCTGTTTGCAACAAAAACCTTCCATCGGCTTGGGTGATCATTAAGCCAGGCAAGTACTACCGTAGAATCGGTATATGCATGCAAGTTATTTTTGTCAATATTTAATATATCTGCAATCTCTATCATTTGCCTTGTTAATAAAACTGCGCCGCAAAGTTCCAGCCTTGGTATGGAAACTTGTTTGACTGGCGCTACCTTTGTTTTTACAGAAATCAAAGATACCCTGATTTCACTGTTGATGCCAATTATACGCAAATAAACAACTGCAGCGTATGCATGTTTAGAAGCATCGCAAAACCCGTGAATTTCCATGGTGTCGCCAGCGCGAACACCCATCCACCGAGGTATTCGAATTTTGGCAAGCAGAGGTAACTCATTCCTATAATTTAACCACTCCCTTTGTAAATGTTTAGGTACCTCTTCATCCCAATTAATACCTGCTAACCACAGCTTTTGAATAATATTTTTTGCTACTATTGTGCTTGGCCCTACCCACCCTAGTGGGTCATATAATCTAGAAATATCCGATATAATTTTTCTTTTTGTTACAGGTTCCTTAACCGGCGGTAAAGTTACAACGTATTGGTAAGTATCGTCACTTCTATTCCAAGTAATTCCGACTATTTTTATAATTTCATCTGTTTTGATTGTCAATTCGTCTCTTATATCATTATTTTTATCTATTGCTGACATTTCTTCAATTAAATCGGTGTCATTGCTAGACCATTTCTGAAGCTTAAACTTTCCCTTTTGTAAAATTGTATTTATCCTTTTGTAAATCTCAATACCTTCTTCTTTGCTTTGACAACCTGTTAAAAGATCGTCCATATAAAAATCAGATTTAATTTTTTCAGTTATTTCAGGAATTATCCGCCCTTCATCGATTGAAATTTGATGAGCCATATTATGTTCTTCATCAATAGCCAGTTGCTGTAAAGCTTTGACAGCCAGGTATGGTGCAGAAGCTGTCCCGAATGTTACGGTTAGCAATCGAAAATGTTTTATTTCTTCATTTTCGCTGTTTCTCCATAAAATGCGTTGATAATCCGCATCTTCTCTATTAATCCACACATTTCTAAACATACGTACAATATCTGCAACAATACAAATGGGATATGTCCGCCAACGAATCATTAAATGACGTAATTCAGGTTGCAGAGTTGGTCCGACTAACAGCTGATCATTCAACGATAGATTGTTACTTCCCTTACACGACGCATCGTAAACAATTCTTACCTTTGTCGTATCTTTATCATTCCGAACGACTGCATGATGTGGTAAGTAAATAGCTCTATCGTTGTTTATTTCTTCCGCTGGAACTTCTTCTAAGTGGCCCAGCTGTAAATACTCATTCAATACTTCTGAATATTTTAATTTAAATTCAGGGTTCTTTTTGAATCTCTTTTCTAACAAGGTAAATCTTTTTTCAGCAATTTCCTTTGAATGTGTGACTTCCGGTGACTCTACATTAAAAGGAAGACGTACTACATAACTACCATCGGTTTTTCTAGCCGTTGTTTTCAGGAAATAGTTTTCACAATAAATCTCATCTTCCGTCAACATTTCATTTTTAGCCATACTAGAATCAGATTCTAGCTCCCAAAACCTTTTTAAAATTTCATTTTCATTTTCCAGGCAATGAAAAACCTTTGTACATATCTGGTGATGATTGTCTGTATCTATAGCTCCAGATATAATCCAACCTAAACTTGTTAGTTGCGCGATTGAAGAACCTGACGGGCTTCTTTTTAAGCCGTCTTGTAATATTTTTGCGTAAACTTCGGCGCCTAATAATAAATCAATTTTATTAGGAACTTTAAAATGTGGATCCGCTAATTTTAAATTACTTAATTCCGCCCAACCTAAGTTACTAGCTCGTCTTGAGGGAATCACCGACGTTATTGATTTCAAAATTAGTGCTTTAACTATAAAATTTACCTTCGGATCGAACATTGAAGTTATTTTGATACTCGCCATCGCCTTGCATGAAATATTTGTGTTACCTCCAACACCTGAAATTTCACCATGAATTTGTGTTCTTTTTAAACCCAAATCTTGAACCACGCTTTCCGTGACAAATGACGACTGAGAGCCTTGGTCTAACAAAGCTCTTAATACCGAATCTGCGCCTGTCATCGAAGTCGCTTTCACCAATGCTGTTGCCAACAGAACACGCTCTACTTTACCATATCTTTCTGAAGACAAACAAGAAACCACTGAATTGTCTTCACTCGTAGAACCGTGAACCTCAGCAGTAACCTCCCCTCGGGGGTGCACCAACGTGTTGTGCTTACGATTGCACACATTACACCTTTTCTTAGAAAAACAAGACTTCGCCGAATGGTTGCCACCTAAACAAATAAAGCACAATTTGCTTTCTAAAATAAAAGCTCGTCGCTTATCTACAGACAAATTTAGAAACGCTTTACATTGCAATATTTCATGCTTTTCTGTACAATATTGACAACCTGCAGCGGTCTTAGCATGAAAAGATTTAATTTTATCTTTGTTGAACATTTTAGATTTTACATTAGTGCCTAAAAACTCAATTGCACGATATCTATTAGTAAGAAACTCCTTGAATTGTTCATAAGTCGGCAACTCGTCCGAAGAGTTTGAACTTGTAAAATTAAACTCCCATTGTCTTCTACTCTCAGGATCTAATTTTAATGTGAGGATATGGATCACAATAATATCCCAATTATTTACATCTATACCTAAATTAGACAGCCCTGACAAACAATCATTTGAACAATCAATAAGCTCTTTCAAACTAGTTGCAGATTCATGAACAATATTTTTCTGACTTAAAAACCGCGTAAGTATATGGTGAGACATGTACTTTTTATTATTATATCGCTGCTCAAGCATATCCCAGCAGCGGATGTAATTCGTTGCAATCACGGGAATATGCCGAAGTAATTGCTCGGCCTCCCCTGTTAAATATCCTTTTAAATAGTGAAGTTTCTGAATGTTATCTAGGTCTTCATTACTATCAACCAACGCCTTAAATAAATCTCTAAACGTTACCCACTCACTATATTTTCCAGAGAAATTAGGAATATTAATTTTTGGCAATCTTACAGCTGATAAACCTTTTTTACCAGTTATGACACTAGTACAAGTTCCTCTACATTTATTTTCCGTAAACTTAGCTAAGATCATTCTTAAATCACATTTAAGATCACTGTACAATTCCTCAGCCTTATCATAAACATCTGTTTTACAATAAGTCGAAGCCGAAACATCAGAAGACGGAAAGTTTTTCATTAATTCCTTATGTCCCGATAAGAACTCAAACCATAATTGTTCTAAGATTTCTATTCTCCCTTCTACATACTCCTTAGTAATACGTTCCTTTGGAGATTTTTTAAAGTTAATCTTAGCCTTATTAATTCTAGAATAAATTTCCATTTGAAAACTTACAACAGACTCCATATTTTTTGTTACTTAGGAACACGCCAAAAATTTAATACAATAAAACTTATAAGTTAAAGTAAACTTTTATACCTTGTAAAAATTCTTAAAATTTTCTAAGTGTTTGGTAACTAAATTCTATACAAAATTGGGCATAGGTTCCCCGTCTCAACCAAATTTCTTGAATTATTCTAAGTCCTAAATACTTATAAATTTACTATGTTCTAAGTTTAATCAAATATCTTAATCTTAATATTGTCAAGTTTTAAGAGTCTTTATAATAAGGTTCAAACTTCAATAAATCTTTACTTAGACGAGCAAAATAAATTAACTGCGCCAATAAGGTTCAAATTTGTATAAAAACAACAAAAGTACTCACAATATATCTTGCTCACTCACACTTGACACTTTGTGACGTCACAGATAGCTCCTCGAATTCTCCAATCCAGAATCATCCAGTCCAGTACAGCTATCCTTTTCCTGCCGCCCGCCTTGCAGACCGCTCGTTCCTGCCGCCCGCCTTGCAGACCGCTCGTTCCTGCCGCCCGCCTTTCAGCAAACTGCTCCTGCCACCCGCCCTTCAGCAGACTGCTCCTTCAGATACGTTTACAACAGCAATCCACTGCCCGTAATCTGCCTTTAAGGAATTCCCAATTCCAAAAAGGATTTTCCAAAAATGAACAAACTTAACACCACGAAGTCCTGCCAGAAATATCCAGCTACGAAGGACTATGAACAAAGACAGCTCAGATACCAAAGACAGGTTCAATGAAAGCACAAAAATATTTGGTGTAAGTTTATTGTCGATTCACATCAACCACGTTACTTATCTAAATCATAAAATTTTTTACATGCGGGCTTTAAAATACTGTCAGCGCCATCTATTGACAAAGTTAAATACTAAAGTTACTAAATACACTTTTCACACATATTAATTTCTACAATACTTTCAGCAAGGAATTGACGTTGCCATTATACATACATACATACATACATAACGTCACGCCTGTATCCCATATGGGGTAGGCAGAACACCAGAGGTTACAAGACCATCTGATGTCACATTTGACAAATTTGAAGGTATTATAAAGATGGAGAGAAAGACGTTGCCATTATATATAGGTAGAAATGTTACGACATTTCTCACGGTTCCGTCCAGGTGCGAAAAAATATTCTATGTCAGCACTTGTATGACCGACGAATGTGTTGTTATTCCCAGAGAATTATGCACCGGTGTTTATTTAGCGGGAACGATTGGTAAACCGATAGGAGGAAAAATACCTTTATTAATTTTAAACACACGTGAATGTGATGTTAATTTAAGTTATTTTAGACCGGAAATACATAGCTTACATCAATATGACATTAGTCGCGCGCGCGCATTCATCCTTGCCGTGCGTGTCGCCGATTGCGGATTCCCGTTATTTCGCAAAAAATGTCACTGTGTACTGTAAAGTGTAATAGCTGTAACATTATAATTGATGAACTATTGTGTTATATTCAAAACAAAATATCAATATGTGATGAAGAAAGCCTGGTGAAAATATGTGCGTCAACATATACAATTGATGCAATAAAGAAGTCGCATACGTTATTGTTTGAATCCTTTCCGTCTAACCACTTACAAAAAATAGATCGAAAAGGAAAAAAGAAGGAAGTTCGTGTCCTGTACGACATGATTAACGTATTTAAGGTCGCTGATCCTGATGTTTTGCCAGTTTTTGTAGCTCGTGAGCTTGAAAAGCTACCTCCCATAACCTTTGACCACCTAGATGTGTCCAAGCTGCTAAAGGACCTAGTGCTAGTACAAGAGGATATCAAAATGTTGAAATCATCTTACGCCACTGTTGAGCAACTAGAAATGATTAGAAATGAGTGTCTTGATTTAAAAAGCAAGTCGCCGCCTTTCTCGGCTGTCAAAGTTAATATGAAGAGAGGCGCGTACAGGGACAGCGGGCCGGTTGGTCTGTCGCTTTTTGATGAAACTTGTCACATTACTAATAATGATGAGACCAATTTGAATAATGAAAATCATAGTTTACAGTTTCGAAGCCTAATAAACTATCAAAATGAGGGTGGATGCGAGATTTCTGCCGAAAAAGAAATATCTCTTCCAACGGTCAGCGGCGCGACGACGGAAAGTCTAGGCGAGAACACCGCACGCGATGAGTCACGGCGGCATGTACTTACTGCACAGCCACTTGAAAACAGCCGGTCGAATAAAAGTGGCCGAAAGAACGATAATGACTCCTACTCGGGAGTCTTAAAGTCCAATAGCGATTGGATAGTTGTACAAAAGAAAGTGAAACCTTCGAAAAACCGTCTTGAAGGTAAAAAAGGAACTGTGGTAGTAAAGGAGGATGAGTTGTTTCGAGCAGCGGAGAGATACACACCGTTATTTATTACAAATGTACATAAAGATACGTCAGAATCGGACATCGTTCGATATATTTGTAAAATGACTCAGGAAACGGTGAAATTAGAGAAAATAACCATAAAGCGCGAGTGCGATTACAACGCTTACAAGTTTTTTGTGGCACAAAATAAGCTTCCCTTGTTCCTTGACGAGAAAATATGGCCACAGGGTATCATTTTCCGTCGTTTTATTAATTTTAAAACAAGACGTGAAAATATATATCGTGGCGTTGGACCCATAGTATCCCGCAATGACTAATGAAAGTAATTTAAAATTCATTACATTTAATTGCAAGAACATTAAACGTTCCATAGATAATGTACGTGACCTGTGTAA
This sequence comes from Stenoptilia bipunctidactyla, assembly GCA_944452665.1. Taxonomy (NCBI): domain Eukaryota; kingdom Metazoa; phylum Arthropoda; class Insecta; order Lepidoptera; family Pterophoridae; genus Stenoptilia; species Stenoptilia bipunctidactyla. Next base: position 29,191,181 of record OX101727.1, on the reverse strand, counting down.
AACCTGCGATATCATCGCTTTACAGGAGACGTGGCTATATGAAGAAGAGATACCGTTTCTTAATTCAATAAGCTCGGACTTCAGCTGTACGGGGGTGTCCGCGATGGACGCGGGAGCAGGCGTACTCCGCGGCAGGCCGCACGGGGGCATAGCGCTCCTGTGGCGGCATAGTGTATTCAGTGATGTCTCCATAATTCAGTGTTGTAACGCACGTATATGTGCAATAAAGATAGTGTTAGATAACAAAACCTTTATTGTGATGTGTGTGTACTCGCCAACGGATGAGACTGCAAATATGATGGATTTTACGGATTTATTAAGCTCGGTGAGTGCTATTGTAGATAGTTGCAATGTAGATTGTGTTTATATGTTAGGAGATTATAATGCTCATCCTTTTAAGCCGTTCTATTACGAGTTGATGAACTTTTGTAAAGACAATAAGTGGTCGTGCATTGACATTGAGCGGTTAGGTATAATGTCTAATACCTATACTTTTGTGAGTGAGGTGCACGGATCGAAGTCCTGGCTCGATCATTGCTTAATAACAGAATCAGCAATAAATACCGTTCAAAATGTATATGTTGTATACGATGTGTTTTGGTCAGATCACTTTCCGTTGGTAATAGAGTGTAATTTACACAGTATTTTACCTACTAGATTGCCAAAGCAACCCGGTCGGAATAGGATCTTGTGGGGAGATAGAACACTCGAGCAAATAGAAATTTATCGAAATGAATGTAACAAAAGGCTTAGGACTATTGACTTTCCGCGTGAGTTTCGTAATTGTAGTGATAAGATGTGTAACAACAATAGTCACAAAACTGTATTAGATAAATTATATCTAGATATTATATCTGCTCTCACCATATCTTCCAAAGTTGCATGTCAGGTCAAACAAACGAAAAGTAAAATAATTGTTGGTTGGAATAAGTATGTAGCAGAGGCTCATAGGGTGGCTAGGCAGAAGTTCCACTTGTGGAATTGGTACGGAAGACCCTCTAAAGGTTCCATCTATGAGGAAATGTGTGAAAGTAGAAGAATATTTAAGTCTCGTTTGAAGTGGTGTCAAAATCACAAAGATCAAATTAAAATGAACATTCTAGCCTCACATCACTCAAAAAATGACTTTCGGTCGTTTTGGAAAAATACCAATAAACTTCAATGTAAGCCTCGTCTGCCTGTGAGCGTCTGCGGCGTAAGTGAACCAGAGGACATAGCTAATTTATTTATGGAACACTTTGTTGTAAAGTCACCTCTTGGTCCATCAAAACTGATGTTGGGTACTGAGCCCGGCGTGAAGAGAAAAATAACTTTTACCCCACGCGATATTGCTCGGACAATTAAGGGTATGTCACACGGTAAATCTGCAGGTCATGACGGGCTCAGTATTGAACATTTTAAGTTTGCTGGGCCACACCTTCCCAGATTGTTGTACATGCTATTTAACTTATGCGTGGGACACACTTACCTACCTAGTGATATGATGCGTACAATAGTAGTCCCAATAGTTAAAAATAAAACAGCGGATCTTGCTGACAAATGTAACTACAGACCCATCTCTTTAGCTACAATAACATCGAAAGTGTTTGACAGCTTGCTTAACGCACAGGTAAATAAATATTTTACGCCTCATGACAATCAGTTTGGGTTTCGTCCGGGTTTATCTACCGAAAGTGCTGTATTGTGCCTTAAGCATGCTCTCTCATACTATACTAAGCGTAGAACACCGGTTTACGCCTGCTTCCTTGACCTAAAAAAGGCATTTGAACTCGTTTCGTATGACTTGCTGTGGAGTAAACTAGAAAAAACACATTTACCCAAAGAACTTTTAAATGTTTTTAAATACTGGTACGGGAAGCAGGTTAACATTGTTCGGTGGGAAGAGGCAATGTCAAGACCGTATGGGTTGGAGTGCGGGGTGAGGCAGGGGGGGTTGAGCTCACCCACGCTCTTCAACCTGTATGTGAATGACTTGATAGGCGAGCTCAGCAGCACTCGGGTCGGTTGTCATATAGACGGCGTGAACGTCAATAACATAAGTTACGCGGATGACATGGTGCTGCTGAGCGCGTCGATTTGTGGACTTAGGAAGCTTCTTTCAATATGCGAGAAATATGCTGACACTCACGGGCTCTTTTATAATGTTAAAAAGAGTCAAGTTATGGTTTTTGAGAGCGAGAATAAGATGTATGGTAATACTCCACCAGTATTTATTAAGCAGGTGGAAATTGAGAGGGTAAATATGTTTAAATATCTGGGCCATATATTGACTCCCGATCTCAAAGACGATAACGATATAGAGAGAGAGCGTAGGGCTTTATCTGTTAGAGCGAACATGTTAGCTCGCAGGTTCGCACGGTGCTCAAACAATGTGAAATTTACACTTTTCAGAGCATACTGCACCTCCTTCTACACCTGCGGACTGTGGGCTAAATATACTCAAAAATGTTATAATGCACTAAGAGTGCAATATAATAATGCCTTTAGGGTTCTGTTGGGGCTGCCACGGTTCTGTAGTGCCTCGGGAATGTTTGCGGACGCGAGAATTGATTGTTTTTATGCTGTGATGCGTAAGAGATGCGCGTCCCTAGTGCGTAGAACAAGGGGCAGTACCAACAGAATTCTGAAAATGATCGCGGAAAGGCTGGACTGCCTATACATAGGTTTTTGTTGTAACGTAGCGGGGGGTCGTGTCTCAGGGATCACCTAGGCGGAATCGTTAAATTATAATTATTTCTTATTACTTATGTACCTAAATCCTTATTTTCTAACATAGCTTAAGTGAAAGTGTACTAACAAAATATGAGTCTGTGTTACTTGCAATAAACGTTTTATTATTATTATTATATTAGTGAATTCAGTAAATGTGAAATTAATGCTGAAAGAGTGAAAAAGCTTCTGCCACTTTTTAATTTAAAGCATTTAAATAAGGAAGAAAAGTCTTCAATAATTAACATTTGCGCAAAGTTTTCAGATACATTTAATTTACCAGGTGATAAGTTAACAGTTTCGAACATTTACAAGCAAAAAATTAATTTAAAACCTAATGTTGGGCCTGTTTATACGAAACCTTACCGCTTACCGTTTTCAAGCAGGTAGGAAATTGAAAAACAAATTCAGCAAATGTTGAAAGATGACATTATTGAACCGTCAGTTAGTGAGTGGTCTTGCCCGGTTCTTCTAGTTCCGAAAAAATCGGAAGGTAGGTAGTGAAAATAAAAAAATGGAGGCTTGTGATCGATTATAGAAAATTAAATAATAATATTTGTGACGATAAATTTCCTTTGCCGAACATAGCGGATATTTTAGATTCGTTATCAGGGTCCATGTATTTTAGTAAATTAGATCTTTATCAAAGTTATTTCCAGGCCGACCTTGGAACATCTAGTCGGCCCTGTACAGCGTTTACAACTCCTTCAGGACAATACCATATGAAAAGACTTCCGATGGGATTAAAAATTAGTCCAAGCGCATTTTCGCGGATGATGACCGCGGCCATGTCAGGCTTAAATTATGAGAAATGTTTTGTTTTCATGGACGATATAATTTGCTTTGGCAGAAATTTAGAGCAACATAACAAAAATTTATTGGATATCTTATCTCGTATTAGAAAAGTTAACTTAAAATTAAACCCTACCAAATGCGACTTTTTGAAAAAAGAAATATTATACATAGGACACGTAGTCTCGTCTGATGGTATTAAACCCGATCCCGAAAAGTTCAAGTTTTACAAAATTATCCTGTACCGAAAAATTCCGACGAAGTTAAAAGATTTGTCGCGTTTTCGAACTACTATAGAAAATTTATTCCTCAATTTGCCAAAATAACGTCTTGTCTTAATAATTTATGTCGAAAAAATATAACTTTTCAGTGGACAGATGAATGCCAAAAAGCTTTTCTCTCCCTGAAAGAATCATTAATATCACCACCAATCCTTCAATATCCCGACTTTAATCAGAATAACACTTTTATCTTACAAACCGATGCGTCGTCTTACGCAATAGGTTCCGTATTATGTAATGGTGATAACAGACCCGTAGCGTATGCAAGCCGTACCTTAAATAAGGCAGAGAAAAATTATCCGATAATTTAAAAGGAATACTTTCGACCGTATCTTTTTGGAAGAAAAATTATTATAAAAACCGATCACAGACCTCTAGTTTATTTATTTAATATGTCAAATCCGTCTAGCCGTTTAATGAAATTTCGTTAACAACTAGAAGAGTATGATTATACTGTCGAGTATGTGGGTGTGATAACGCAGCTGCAGATGCGCTATCACGTGTGTGTATTAGTAGTGATGAGTTAAAAGACATGAATAAAAATATTATATCAGTTTTAAGGAGAGCTCAAAGGAAAAGACTTAAGGATGAAAGTGAGTTGAGTGGAATCGCGGTACCTAAGAATTCTTCAAACGACTGGTCTGATCAACCAAGGGTTGTTGAAATTCTTAAGCCACCCCGAGAGTACATAGAGTTAAAATTTTGTAAGAAAGACGAATGGGAGGATAACACATTTAACTATTCAGCCTACTCGAATAACATTATATTTTTAAAAGAAAGGCAAACAGTAGTGTCGCGAGCTATATCTCAATCACGCTGTGCACGAGATGTCTATGTGAGAGATTTAGCTTCTTTTTGCGATAAATATAAGATAGACTCTCTATGTATTATTAAAAATGATTATAATTTTAATATGATCAAGGAGCTAGCCCAAAGTATAAATAACATGTCATAGTGGTCCGGTCCACGCATTTTTATTATAAAAGGTGTAAAGAGAATTCATGAAACTGACATGAAAACAATTATTTTAAATGACTATTACATGTTGCCTACGAGCGGTCACGCAGGTATACGTCGAATGATAAATAATATACGTAAAACATATTTTTGGCCCGGATTAGAGAAGGATGTAAAAGATTTTGTGAGTAAATGTAGTAAGTGTCAAAAAGAGAAGCACCTGAAGCACGTAAAACAGCCCTTGTGCATAACAACTACAGCTGATAGCGCGTTTGATAGAGTATATTTAGACATAGTCGGCCCGAATCAAAAACATTGCTATAACTATAACTACATAGTTACGTTACAATGCGACCTAAGTAATTATATTGAAGCTTATCCGCTCACGTCTAAGGATACAATATCGGTTGCGAAATCTTTTGTAAACAACTTCGTATTAAAGTATGGTATTCCAAGAGAAATTATTAGCGATCAAAGTTCGGAGTTCATGTCATCAGTTTTTCAGGAAACTTGTAAAATACATACATACATACATAACGTCACGCCTGTATCCCTTATGGGGTAGGCAGAACACCAGAGGTTACAAGACCATCTGATGTCACGTTTGACAAATTTGGAGGTATGATAAAGATGGAGAGAGACTATTGTAGTGACAGGGGGTCATCCTATCGCCCACAAAACGCCTTTAAAACCTCTGTCCCTTAACTGACTTTTACAGTATGCCCGGGAAGAGAAGCAGCTAGCACATTCTATGTTTTTCTTTCGCTCCCAGTCCAGCATGGAAGCAAACTTGTAAAATTTTAAACATAAATCAATTAAAGTCGACACCCTATCATCATCAAACTATAGGTTCTTTAGAGAAAAATCATAAACATTTAATGTCTTATTTACGTATTCAGACAAGTGACGAACCGCAGTATTGGAGTAGTTGGTTGCCATACTGGTGCTTCGCGTATAACACGACAGTTCATACGGAAACCAAGTATACGCCGTATGAGTTGGTGTTTGGAAAGCCTTGTAACCTTCCAAACAGTCTTACAGAATCAGTTGATCCTTTATATAATTATAGTAGTTATTCTTTAGAACTTAAGTATAGGTACAAAAGTCTCAGTTAGAAGCTAAAGCGAATTTAAATAAGTCTAAGGAATTAAGAAAATTATATTATGATAGATATAGCAATCCTATTAGTTATAAGTGTGGAGATTTAGTATTGATTAAAAATGAGAATAGGACTAAGTTAGATCCTTTGTATATTTTACTGTCGTCGAGGATAAGGGTCCAAATGTTGTTATTGACTACAAAAATAAACTAAAAACAATTCATAAAAATACAACAAGATTAGTTAATAAATAATAATTTTAGTCTTTTTTTTTATTTTTTATTTTTAAATGTTTTTTTTTTCATTTGGAATAAGTGTATTTTTTTTAATAGTGTTTAAAATGTTATTTTAATAATGTGTTTGAATGTATTATAAGTTTTAAGTTGTCAAAAAAAAAATATAAATGTACTGATTTCATTTTTTTTTATTTTTTGGTAGGGCGTGTAATGGTGTAACTTCATATATATTAGTGCTGGCAGTAATAAACGAGCTTTATTATGTAAATGACGTGTCTTATTGCTCCGCCTCACATAACCTCCGCACCCCACCTCATTCTGGAATCTCCTAATTAATCAACTGCTGAAAGAGGCTGAAAACCTACAAATAAACATCCAAGCTTTCGCCGATGATCTTTTGCTGATTTGCACGGCAAATACAATTGATGAACTGGAGAGAGAGACCAATGCTGCACTTAACCTGGCCGTTCAGTTGGGAAACCGCAGTAAGCTGAAGTTTTCGGCACATAAAACTCAAGCTCTTGTAGTTACTAATAAGCTAAAATTAAGATCAACTCAATTTCAAATGTGTGGAACTGAAGTTAAGCCTGGAAAGTCATTAAAATTGCTTGGGCTTACAATTGATAAAAATTTGAACTTTAAAGAACATCTTGACAGACTATCTGAAAGGACCGCAGCTGTTTACAAATTGGTGGCAAGGGCAACCAGAGCCAATCAGGGCGTAGACCCGGATATAAATCACACCATATATAAAGCTGTCATAGAACCTATAGTCCTGTACGCTGGTAGCGCTTGGAGTTCAACTGCTTCCAAAGAATACACTCGAAAAGTACTCAGCCAAATCTCACGAAGATTCGCTATAATGATTTCCAAGGCGCATCGAATTGTTTCTTTGGAGGCTAGCCTGTTGTTAGCCGGAATCCTTAAAGAACATCTTGACAGATCTTGACTGAATCTGAGGCTTATTGAAGTTTCAGACCTACACAACCACAAGAGAGGTAAACCTATTCAACAACTGACAGGAAGAATTGTTGAGAAAGTTGTGAGCCCCTTCAATTTACCGCATCCAGCAGATAGACACCAAATTAAATTCCAACACATCAACAACCAAAATGACCTAAATGAAATTGAGAACGAACATCCTAAAGATTTTACAGATGGAAGCAAAATTGAAGGAAAGGTAGGAGGAGCAGTCTCATGGTGGGAGGGTGGACGAGAAGTTAAATACTCCAACTTCTTGCTGGAAAAATACTGTTCCGTTTATCAAGCAGAACTGTATGCAATTCTGCGGGCAGTCGAAATATTTTCCAAATCAAGACATAATGAAGTGAACATAATAAGTGACTCAAGATCCGCCTTGAAGTCAATCTCTAATCCTGAACACACGCACCCGCTGGTATTTGACATTCACCAACAAGTCAACGAACTTACCAGATCTGGCAAAAGTGTATATCTTTTCTGGATAAAGGCCCACGAGAGTATAGATGGAAATGAGAGAGCTGATGAGCTGGCCAAACAAGCTGCAATAAGGAAAAAAACCTCACCTGTTTATAGCAGCGTTCCAGTATCTCAAATAAATTTATCCTCCGTGAAAACACGATATGCAAATGGCAGCAAAGATACAAGTCTTCATCCACAGCTAGAGTCACGAAGAAATTCTTTCCGGAGACCAACATGTCCTATAAAATTCTGAAAAAAAAAGTTAAACAACTTGGGAGCTCAACTCCTAACTGGATATGGTGGATTTTTGGAATATTTGCACAGATTTAAACTAGCAGCTCGTGATTACTGCTGCTGCGATGATGAATCGCTCCAAACTGTCTTCCACATCTTGGATGAATGCCCCAGGTTCTGTAAACAAAGAGCTGAAATAAACATTATTTTGGGATGTAACATCAATAAAAATATTTATAAGGACCTCTTATTAGATAATAATACATGAAAAGATTTTTTAAAGTATGCGGAGACGTCAGTAAAAATTGTGGTAAGGGAGAATGGAGGAAAATATGTTTAGACATAAAAGTAAAATAATAAATAAATAAAATGTACATATGGGTTCGTATGTGTATGTACATAAATAACAATATTTATAAAATTAGGAAACAGAAAATGTCACAATAAGTAAATGTAGAAATAACATAAACAATAAATAATAGTAACATCCGGCATAGTAACAGAATAATAATGTATGATGATCAAAAAAAAAAGAAATGGTTTATAAATGTATAACAATATAATTATAATTTATGTAACAACAATTTAAGAATAAAATATCATATGAAAATTGGATATGTGTGTATGTGTGAGTGTTTATGTGTATGTATGTATATATATAAATATAATTAAATAAAATTGTATATAAATATTATAATACGTAAAGAATCATAAATATTTATAAATCAACGTTATCTCTTTGTGAATCAAAAAGTAACAAAACTAATTATATTGTTGACTTATAATAAATATTTATAAAGGAATTGTCATCTCTTTAAGAATCAAAGAGCATTGCAATGATAAACCATGTTAGTATAAACATAATATTCATAGGTTAATTAAAAACAAGTAAAGCCTTTAATGATTTAGACACCCTTTACAATATTCCAGTAATTGTTAAATAGTTAATAAATAAATGGTTCAATGCATGATGATCTATTAAAAAAATAATAAGCCTCTCACAAACCTAACTCCACGTCCGACTCGACCATCTGTAGTCACGTGAGGGGCGGATATTGGCAGCTGATCCAGCTATTTACACACCAATAACCAACGGAGCAATAGTCAAACAAATTGCGATGCGTTTAAGAAGCGGAAATAAACTACCCCAGGCGGGTACCAGCGCTGGCCGCGCTGGAGAATCCCGCCCCGCGCCCTCTAGGCCGGGCTGTCCCATGTATTCTGGGGGGGACGCCGTATCGCAAACATCTGCCCAGATGACAACTGTTGCAGATAATGTACACGACTTACCATCAGTCGATTATCATTCATTAACACCATCACCTGTATCATCAACAACTAGTATAGATAGCTCATCAACACATTCATACTCACCACAACATTCAATTTCATCACCATACACTACAAACTCAAATATGTCACTTGATGTTGTTCAGGAAACCCGTATGAATTCTCCTGCGCCCATCGATGGCATCATACATTCTACGTTTACATACCAACGTTTACAATTCAGCGAAAACGTAGACACACAACACACACACATACAATCACCAAACCATAATACACCGGCAAGAAGTGCTTTACAGGAAATGCTTCCTGCAACCACACTTGCCGGAAAAAGTAGGCAGCGGATGAGATGGACAGATCATATTAACCGTGTACTCCTCCGTTGCTACTACTTAGTTACACACTGCGAAACTGATATGACTGCATGGAGACCACTTTTATATCAGAAATTCACTGAGAGTCTACCAGAATTACAGCACATTTCCGAACAAAGATTAGCCGACCAAATAAGAGTTATACATAGAAACAATAGAATAACTGCACCCGAAAGAGAACAGATCAAACAATCTATTTTACAAGTAGAATCAGAATCGAACAGACAGAATCGAACACATCAACAACACACAACACTTTCATCTATACAAAATAACAACGAAGACTCTGAAGAGGCCAACAACACCCATATTCAACCATATAATCATGAAGAAATCATACAACTCACATCTAACACACCTTCTCTATCTACCTGCCATTCATACAACTATACATTACCCTCAGGCGTCTTAAACCGATATGATATTACCAATAATCAAACAACAGCAACCCAACAAGAAAGCCTAATAACAGAAATTCCAGTGACAGACCCATTAAATTATAAAAAGATTGAAGAAACCTTTGTAGAAATGATAACAAAATATTCAGGTTCAGATCCCACACTTAGACCCACAATACCAAAACTCCATATTACTCGTGTAGCTATAAAATCCGTTCATACAGTAAACGACATTATACGTACACATTTAAATAAAAAAAACATAATAACTATCGATGATGTCCATGAAGCTTTGTATTGCGGAGCTATGACTGTTACATGTCTTCATAGAAAACTAAATAAAACATATAAAAATAATAATAAAGTAAGTACCGATAGCGAAATTATCCAAGCAAGTAATATAGCAAATAACAATACAAATACACACTCTAAACAGAAAAAACCCGAATGGGAAAGGCGGCTAGAAAATAAGATAGAAGCACTCCGAAAAGAAATAGGACAGATTACACAACACTTAAATGGAAAACTTTCCCATCGCAAAATGTTAAAGCTTAAAATAATTAATAAAAGTATTGACGAAATAAAAGATCAACTTGACCTCAATAAACAAAAACTACAAGCTTACACAAAGAGACTACGGCGATACAACAAAAGCAACAAGAGAAAATCTGACAATAATTTATTTAATAGTAATCAAAAAAGTTTCTACCGTAACCTAAATTGTGATGATATCCAAATTACACAAACCCCAAATATAGTTGATGTACAAAAATACTGGGAAAATATCTGGTCACATCCTACTAACCATAATACACACGCACCGTGGTGTGCAATTGAAGAAGACGAGGTCAAAGACATAGATGTTATGCCAGAAGTTTTAATTGATGATAATGACATAACAGAGGCTATCAGAAAAGCCCATAATTGGAAAGCGCCTGGTCCTGACAAAATTCAGAACTATTGGATCAAATATTTTACATCAACGCATAAGCACCTTGCAAATATTTTTAACTTTCTTATCCATAATCCTCAAGAAATGCCCCAATACCTTACACAAGGGATCACCTATCTGAAACCTAAAGAAAACAATACAATAAATCCTTCTAAATTTAGACCGATCACATGTCTTCCTACCATTTATAAACTTCTTACATCCGTCATAACATTTAAACTTACATCGCACATTACTCGTAACAAAATAATTTTAGAAGAACAAAAAGGCTGCAGCAAAGGATCTAGGGGCTGCAAAGAACAAGTGATCATAGACACCGAAATTCATAACCAAGCGAAACACAAACACAGAAACCTATACTACGCCTACATAGACTACCAAAAAGCATTCGACAGCGTACCACATTCTTGGCTCATACAAATACTAAATATCTATAAAATCGATAGGACACTTATACAATTTTTAAAACATACTATGAATAATTGGACCACCAAACTCTATCTGAAAACAATTCACACTACACTTAGCTCTCACCCTATAAAAATAACCCGAGGTATATTTCAAGGTGACTCCCTTAGTCCTCTTTGGTTTTGCCTTGCTTTAAACCCTCTATCTAGAATACTGAATAGAACAGAATGCGGATACATTATAGATAGACAAAACCACATCAAATTAACACATCTACTCTATATGAATGATATTAAATTGTATGCAGCAAATAGACGCGATCTTGAGTACCTCCTTAGTATCACAGAAGAATATAGCAACGACATTAAGATGAGTTTCGGAACTGACAAATGTAAAATAAATAGTATTGTTAAAGGAAAACACCTAGAGACATCATCATATAATTTAAAAGAAGGCGGAACTATTGATAGTATGGCACCTAAAGAAACCTATAAATACCTTGGATACCAACAAAATATTTCAATTAATCACACAAACATTAAAAATACGTTAAAAACTAAGTATAAACAGAGATTAAAGAAGATTCTCAATACTCAATTATCAGCCCGAAACAAAACTAGAGCAGTCAACACCTATGCTATACCAATTTTAACTTACTCATTTGGAATTCTTAAATGGTCAGATACTGAGCTAGAAGCCTTAAAAACTTTCACTAGAACAGCCTCTAATAAACACAATATCCATCACATACACTCTGCAGTACAAAGATTTACATTAAGCCGAAAACTTGGAGGACGTGGTTTCCTTGATATTAAAAACTTGCACTACAAACAAATAGAAAACCTGCGATCATATTTTTACGCTAAAGCTAACAGCAGCATTCTACATAAAGCGATAGTGAATTTGCAGCACTCAGGAACACCATTACAGCTCAGCAATATAAGTTTTAACCCAACAAAAAATATACTAAAAGAGGACCAGAAGATCGAGGTGTGGAAAAGTAAAGCACTACACGGTAGATACCCGCATCAATTACAGCAAGATCACGTAGATTCTGTTGCATCCTGCGCCTGGCTTACGAAGGGAAATATTTTCGGCGAGACTGAAGGTTTTCTCGTGGCCATCCAAGACCAAATAATCAAAACCCGTAATTATACCAAATTTATTTTAAAGGAAAACATAATCTCTGATAAATGCAGGCTATGTCACCAATCAACTGAAACCATAGACCACATTACGGGAGGGTGCAATTTTCTGGCCCAAAAAGAGTACACCCACCGCCATGATAATGTTGCCAAACACATACACCAGCTGCTAGCCTTAAAACATAATCTATTAGAATCATACACTCTGTTGAGGATGGCTGGCCTACCTAGTACCTATTGTTTATTTAAGTAGGTATTTGCAGTAAACTGTACCTGTGTTGATATTTTACTATAATCTTAAGTGTTTATTTAAATAAAGTTATAGTAAGCGAGTAGGTATGCGTCTGTATGTTCCTGCGAAGGTAATCCTATGTTAATTAATACAGTCCGCGCGGGGTGTGAAGGCGCGGGCCGAGGGAAGATCGGCAGCGCCCGCACATCTACGAGTCAGTTGCATTTGACACTTCGGAACATACGGTCGCGCACCTAATTGCGCTAGCTATTTTGAAAACCCATCAAATTCGTAATTATTTATCTCCCGTCGTCTACAAAGTTTGGCCATTCGAGCCGGAACAATTTGTGCAACCACGTCTGGGAACGAAACCTGTAAGCAGGGTCGGGATGGCGCTATTTCAATCGCCACGTACACGTGGTCAGCGCCACGCCGAACGACAGAACAAGATGGATGCCGTCAAGTCGGAGATAGTTCCAGCAACTCAACCACCGCTTAATGTCACAGCAACGGCTGTAAGTTTGAAAACTAAACTATCGCAATCTAGTTCATCTGCCGCTAGAAGAAAATTACTCATAGCTAGGGCGGAAGAAGAAAAAATAAAAATCGATCTTGAAATCAAAATGAAGCAGAAAGAATTAGTTGACAAGCAATTAGAAGCTAATCTAGCTGAAATAGAGAGCTGTACGGGCTCATCAAGTAGCCACAACCAAAATAAGGTAGAAGACTGGTTAGAAAAGAGTGCATTGGACAAATTGCCGCATTTTGAAGACCGTCAGCCACAGCAGAGCGATCCCAGTATGAACAGGCTCGTGGATACCTTACAGGAAGCCATTACCACTGCGTCGTTAAACGCAAAGGTCCAGCAGCATCACCTACTCACGCGGCTTGCCACGTCAAAAGATTTACCGCAGTACTACGGTGAACCTATGGAGTGGCTGCAATTTAAAAAGGCGTTTTATGAAAGCACTGAACTGTGTAACTACAGTTATACTGAAAACATCTGGAGGCTTAGAAAGTGCCTAAAAGGGGACGCCAAAGAAGCTGTTTATTCACTGCTTATAGGTAACACGTCACCAGATATTATAATGGACACACTTCAGCTGCAATTTGGTCGACCAGAAAAGATTATTATGAAAATTACGAATGCTATCAAGAAAATGCATAATCTACCGCAGCATTATCATAGTGAGATTGTAAATTTTTCCATAAACATAAGAAATTATGTTGCCGCCATAACTGCCATCGAGCGCAAAGAATACCTGGCTGGACCAGAGTTATTAAATATAATAATCTCGAAATTTCCTACATTGCTTTTATCAAAATGGGTAGATTACGTTGGTGAACATCACGACTGCGCGAAAAGTACATTAGAAAAATGCGACAGTTTTCTACAGATGGAAGCAAAAAAGTCGGCTGCAGCTGGTATATCTCATTTGAGAGAGCCGACGACGACAAGACATCAAGAACAAAGAAAACCTCACTATGTCCTAGCCGCTGTTCAAGACGATCAAACGAAATGTAGTTTTTGTAGAAGAGGCAAACATGACTTATCGTACTGCCCGAAGTTCAGGAAAGCCTTGAGAAGAGACAGATGGAAGTTTATAAAAACCAGAAACTTCTGTTATAAGTGTCTGAATCCACGTCACGTAGGTACTACTTGTACTGCACCTAACTGTGACATAGAGGGTTGTGGGAAACCACATCACAAACTACTACACTGGAACAGCAGCCATCAGCAGACGTCACAGCGACCGGACGAGCACAGTTTGTGGCAGCAGCAGCAGACGTCACAGCGACCGGACGAGCACAGTTTGTGGCAGCAGCAGCAGACGTTACAGCGACCGGACGAGCAAAGCCCGCGGCAGCAGGTTCCGCCGCCGCCGGAGTCAGTCGCCCACGTCGTCAGCGAAGTGGAAACCCAGCGACTATCGAGGACGCTACTTAAAATTGTACCGGTAACACTTGCCGGACGTAAAGGTAACATTCAGACTTATGCTCTGTTAGATGATGGATCTACCATCTCCATGATTTCCTCTAGTCTAGCTGAGAAGGCTAATCTTCACGGCAAATCGATAGTTTTACGTGCTAAATGTGCCTGGGACTCGGGTGAACTTCGTAGTCCATGTCAATTAATTAGTACTAAAGTCAATAATTTTCCATTACGATGTTATAAAATCAGTGAACTTAAGTTACCCCAGCAAATAGTACCTATTGTAAAATCTTATACCGAAAACGGCCGAATTAAATTTAAGATTTTAAATAATAACAAATTAATCCAACCTGAATTGTTAATTGGACAGGATAATTATAGCTTAATTCAACCTAAGATCTGTATTAAAGGTGAGTCATCGTATTTCACAGAAACCCCCTTAGGTTGGTGTATGCATGGGCCTTCAAACAATATTTCTAATAACTACGTCAATAACGTAACAGCTGGTCGCTTGTCACCTTCTCTTAGCTGCTCGAACTTAAATGATAATACTCGTAATTTCGCAGTTTTCGCCGAGACCGCCGCCGTCTCTGCACTTGCTAGTGCTAGGTGTGATTTTGCGTGCTTCAAATCTCAGCTTAGTTATGATGCAGACTTGCATGAGCTTATACGTCGCAACTTTGCTATAGATTCAATTGGTATAAGTAACAATTTACGTACTAACCCCGACGATTCTCGGGCAGTGTCAATTTTAAACAATACTGCCAGCTTTGTTAATGGGGAGTGGTACGTAGGTTTACCGTGGAAACACGACAATTTTAAAATGCCTTGTTCGTATAACATGGCTGTAAATAGAATAAATTCTGTCAAAAGAAAATGTTTACAGAATAGTCAATTTGCATTTCAATACTTGGAAAGAATAAACCATTTATTAGTTAATAAGTACGCATGTGAATTACCTAATCAGACTCCCACGAGATTTAATGAATGGTTTTTACCTCATTTCGCAGTTAGCAATCCTAATAAAAATAAATTAAGGCTTGTTTTCGATGCTGCCGCTAAATGTGATGGCTATTGTTTGAATGATTATTTACTTACAGGACCAGACCTGTTAAGGTCATTGTTTGGAATTATGTTGCGATTTCGAGAGAATTCTATAGGTATAATTGGAGATATCAAAGACATGTTTTTAAGAATTAAAATTAGGGTAGAAGATCAATCGTCATTACAATTTCTTTGGTTCCATAATAAAAATAGCGATATAAAAAAATATTGTATGACTTCTTTGATTTTTGGAGCTAAGTGTTCACCATTTATTGCACAGTTTATAAATCAGTATAAAAATACCGAAAGATTTATTAAAACATTACCTTACGCTGTTAAGGCCATACGACATAATCAATACATGGATGATTATATAGATAGTTGTAATGATATTCAGTACGCAAAACAATTAATTCACGATATAAGTTTCATTAACAAACAGGGAAACTTCGAAATGTGCAACTGGATGACTAACTGTATGCCTGTACTCGAAGATATGCCAAATGAGTCCTTAAGTAATACTGCCGTAAGATTTGATATTGATGGTACTGTAGAAAGAACTCTTGGTCTTTTGTGGTATCCCAAGGACGATGCGTTAGGGTTCGATCTTTCATTTAAACGGATTCCTAGTGACATTTTAGAGTTAAAATGTAGGCCTACAAAAAGACAGTTATTGAAAATTGTAATGTCTATTTATGATATTCACGGATTTTTAATGCCATTTACAATTAGAGCTAAAATTTTATTACAAAAGATATGGAAAACTGAATTACAATGGGATGATCAAATAACAATAGATTTCGATATTTCTTTTCGTGAATGGATGAATCAATTAAAAACATTCAATAATTTACGCATTCCTAGGTGGTATTTCAGGAGTGAGCGAGACGAGCCATCAAAAGCTGTAAGAGAGAGCGAAACAGCATTAGAATTGCATGTGTTTTGCGATGCGTCGCCTTCTGCGTACGCTGCGGTTGCCTACTGGCGTAAGCTAAACAAGGATGGAAGTATACAGGTTTCTTTCGTAGCTAGTAAAAGCAGAGTTGCGCCTATCAAATCTGTAAGTATACCTAGATTGGAACTGCAGGGTGCATTGATAGCGAACCGATTAGCGGATGTCATAAGAAAGGAACATAGATTTCAAATTAACGTTACACATTTTTGGACGGACTCAACTACTGTACTTCATTGGATTAGAAATCAAAGTAAGACTTAAAATGTTTTTATTTCGAATCGGTTAAGCGAAATTGATAGTTTAAGTAACATTAACGATTGGCATTATGTACCTACACATTTGAATATAGCAGACGTAGCTACTAAAGATAGATTTTATAACTTAAATAGTAACTGTGAATGGTTCCGTGGGCCACAGTTTCTGTATGAAAAGGTGACCCCACGCTGGACACCTGAGACAAAAGACAACTTAGATTTAGAAATGATAAATTTAGTATGCGTTAATGATTATATTAATTTACCTGTTCCGGATTCAACACGTTTTTCCTCGTGGTTAAAATTGAAACGAACAATGGCCAGAGTTTTGTTTTTTATGAATAAATGTAGAAGGAAAGAAATAGTTTTTAACTGCAATTTAATTAATGAAGCCGAATTATTTATTTTAAAACAAGCACAATACGAATCATTTTACGATGAAATTAAATTGCTTAAAAATGGTGAACCTTTAACTAGAAATAGTCGATTAATTAGTTTGACACCTTATATCGACAGTAAGGGTTTATTACGCGTAGGGGGGCGAATAGGTGCGGCATCTAATGTTAGTAACTCTGTCAAATCGCCTATTATTTTATGTGGAAAACACCCGGTTTCCAAACTTATTGTACGGTATTATCATTTAATGGCAGCTCACGGTCATAATGAATTGGTAGTCAACGAACTTAGACAAAAATATTGGTTAACTAAGATGAGACCTACTGTTAGATCGGTTGCTTCGAAATGTAACTACTGCAGGAATAGACGGGCGAACCCACAACCACCGCGACTTGGTGATTTTCCGGAGCAGCGACTGCGCCATCATGAGCGCCCCTTCACCTGCTGCGGCGTGGACCTGTTTGGTCCCGTAGAGGTCACCGTCAATCGCCGTAGGGAGAAAAGGTACGGTGTGTTGTTTACCTGCCTCACAGTCCGCGCCGTTCATATCGAAATGGTTCCCTCACTCACGACAGACTCCATGATCATGGCACTCAGAAGGATGGCTGCCCGTCGCGGATGGCCTAGCGTTATTTATTCCGATAATGGCACCAATTTGCGTGGAGCTGATGCCGAACTTAAGAGATCATTTGCTGATTTGGATCGCGAGCGTCTACTTGACGCAACCGCCACTAGGGGAGTTGACTGGCAGTTTATCAGCCCACAGAGTCCCCATATGGGGGGAGCGTGGGAGAGGATGATAAGAACGGTAAAGAGGGCGTTGAAGGTCATACTGAAGGAGAGGGCCCCGAGAGAGGAGGTATTAATAACGCTCTTAGCTGAGGTTGAAAATATAGTTAATAGCCGTCCACTTACCCACGTCGCAGTCGATCCTCTAAGTGATGAAACTCTAACACCTAATCACTTTCTCTTAGGATCTTCAAGTAACTTACCTACGCCAGGGGTGTTCGATGACAACGACATCGGCCTTAGACGCTTATGGCGATCTGCTCAGCGCCTTACGGACATGTTTTGGCAGCGATGGGTAAAGGAAGTTTTACCCGACTTATTACCGCGCAAAAAATGGAGTGTTGAGGGGACTCAACTGAAGGTAAATGACGTCGTCATAGTTGTAGATCCAAACGCGCCGCGCAACACTTGGTCTAGGGGGATAATTGAATCAGTACACCCCGGAGCTGATGGTAGGGTCAGGGTAGTAGGTGTGCGTACTAGGCTAGGCGTGGTTAAGCGACCAGCTGCTCGTGTTATTCGGTTGCCTTGCAATGATGATGAGTGTTGCTAGTTCAACACTAGGGGGGAGGATGTTGAGGATGGCTGGCCTACCTAGTACCTATTGTTTATTTAAGTAGGTATTTGCAGTAAACTGTACCTGTGTTGATATTTTACTATAATCTTAAGTGTTTATTTAAATAAAGTTATAGTAAGCGAGTAGGTATGCGTCTGTATGTTCCTGCGAAGGTAATCCTATGTTAATTAATACAGTCCGCGCGGGGTGTGAAGGCGCGGGCCGAGGGAAGATCGGCAGCGCCCGCACATCTACGAGTCAGTTGCGTTTGACACTTCGGAACATACGGTCGCGCACCTAATTGCGCTAGCTATTTTGAAACCCATCAAATTCTTAATTATTTATCTCCCGTCGTCTACACACTCCTTATTATAAATACAAACCTAACAACGTATTAGAAAATAACACAGTAAAACTCTATTGGGATAGGGATATAATTACCGATCGAACCATCCTCAGCAATAGACCTGATATAACCCTAACCATTAAATCTACGAAGACCACTTACCTTATAGACATTGCCGTTCCCAATTCTCATAACCTGAAACAGAAACACACTGAAAAAATCCAAAAGTATATCCCCCTCGCGGATGAAATTAAGCAAATGTGGCACCAAAATACGGTACAAATTATCCCCATTATTATTTCATCTACCGGAATCATCCCAAAGTCACTCCACTCAGCACTTAAAATCCTGCAACTTCCCGAAAAAACTTACATCTCTCTGCAAAAATCTATCATCTTAGACACATGTTCATTAGTACGTCGTTTCCTAAATCCAACCTCGCTTCCACTCCACCTGGAAGCAAATAACACTTCACCAAACACGCACACTTTACACACCACACATCTCACTAATCACAACACATGAACACTCTTAAACCAGAATACTTGGCTAAGCCCGTTTCTGGTTTGATAAACCGACCCCGAGTCGAGAACCCAAATATTTGGACACATAATAATAATAAAAATAAGATTGTAGTACATCACAGATAAAAAAGAAAAAATGATGAACAAATGAAAAACAGAACGCATGCACGGTCCAAATAATATTAATTGAAATTAATAAATTTAATAGTTTCAACCGTCACACAATCAAAAGTGACGATAATTATAGTGCCACGAATACAAAAGTGGTATTTAAAAAAAAACCTAACCTAACCTAATGTCTGAAGTCAGTTGTTTTGACTTCCACTCATTTAATTTGGATTAAATGAGGAGAAATAAAATACTTCAGTGTGGTCGCTTCGAAGCTCAACTTTTATGTGTCTAACCATAAAAATGCTATAAAAATTTAACCTACCACTAATATACTAAGCAGTTACGCTGCCAGTTAACATTGCTATGATAAAATCTTAAGGGAACTGAAACGGTAAATATCAACTTAGTCTAGCGATCTAACTTATTATAAAAACTAGATGTTTCAAACATCAACATGCCCCCAGCCGTTGAGAGCTTCACTGTCAACCAGATGATTCTTCTAAGTCCAATAGTGGACATATTTTTGAAAAAGCTCTTCTAACAATCCCAGATTGGGTCTTGATGTCAGCAACCCTGCAGATTGTATCTGTTCCACGGTGAAGACTAATGATTCTTTACTTCCAGTGAAGTGGAGAGAGATTATCCTCCTTAATGAGAGCGAGAGTGTTCATTTTAAGTAAGTCAGTTTCACTGCTCCATTTGACTCTTCGTTGGAGTTCTGATACGTACTCTTTACTCCACCTCCGCCAGAAGTGCTGCCGAAATTGCTCCAGTCTCTGGTACCGTTTGAGACGATGAGAAGAAACAGTTCGAAGATCTTCAACAGGGAATTAAGTAAGCAGGCGTCCGATTAAAAAATGCCCGGGAGTAAGTGGCATGAGATCGTCTGGATCCAACGATAAGGGGGACAGTGGCCGAGAATTGAGTATGGCTTCAATTTGTACAAGTAGGGTATTAAACTCTTCATAGGTTACATTACAATTTCCCAACACTCTTATTAAATGGAACTTGGTAGACTTAACTCTTGCTTCCCAAAGGCCACCGAAATGCGGAGCATAAGCCGGAATAAAATGAAATTTAACCCCGTCATTGACCAAACTCTCAGACAAAGTGTCGCAGTTGGTTTTCAAAAACCTAGAAATTTCATTACTACCACCTAGAGACGCAGTACCTTTATCCGAATATATGTTAAATGGTTTAACTCTTCGAGACATAAATCTTTTTAAAGCTTGCAAATAATTAGTACTGGTCAAATCACCTAACACTTCTAAATGAATGGCTTTCGTGGTAAAACAAACAAAAAGAACGATGTATACCTTTACTATTCTACACCCGCGGCCTTGACGACTGACTGAGTTTTAAAGGACCTCTACGCCTACGTTTTGAAAGGGATGGTCAGTAGGCGACAGTCGATCGGAGGGTAAGTTACCTATTTGAGGTGCAATTACTTGCCCCTTCATACGTATACATTTCATGCAACCATGGTATTTTATTTTATTTTATTCTATTAGGAAAACTTACTGCTATATTAATTTTTTTTTTTTAAATAGTATGGTAGAATTACATAAGGCATCTTACAAGTTTCCACGAATGAATACTGCATAAATGATAAAAGTGCATCAGAGGACACGCGTAACAAAAATTACCTACATAGTAATAAAAAAGATAACAACAAAAAAAGGTATGAAAAAGTGAATCCTGTATGTAAGTGAATGGTATGTAAGTTTCGACAAATTACGACCGCCTATTGGCCAGTATGACTCTCTTACTGTTGCCAGTACCTAATAGTTGCGGACCCGCATGCATTAATCATAAGTGTTCATATTTGAAGATAAGTTTAGTGAGAATATAAGATCACCGTAAGATGCTCGCAACAATTGCTTGTATATTTGATCCATTCAGTTTGTTATCGCCAATAGTGATACATCTGAAAATATTGCTACAGAGGTTATGGCTTGACAAGGTATCTTGGGACCAGTCACTATCAAATAAGATTGTGGCAGCCTGGATGAAAATAAGTGCCGATTTACACGTTGTTAACCAACTAAGTATTCCGCGTCTTGTCATTTGTGACATGATTGTGTGTAGGAACTTTATACATCTATCTTGTCTTTGGTGTGTCTTGCAAGTGTGAAATAATTAAGTTAAGAAAGTTGATGTGAACATAATAAAAACCAACAATCAGACTTAGTGTGCCTACTTTATTTAGTCATCCAACAGGTACATAACTGATTTGTACCTGTTGATGGGCCCAGAAGGTACATAACTGATTGTTGGTGAAGAAACGTTCGTGTCGAAGGGTCGTCGGTGGGAAAAGTTTGGTTCTGAGGCGGCGTCAGGGTTGGCGTGGTTACAGCAAACGAATCGTCGCAAGAATCGTCTACAATGTGGAGAGAGGCAGTAAAAAGCTGATACAGTGAGTCAAAATGGATCAGCAGGGAACATCAACTTTAAAATGGGAGGGCCAGAGAAACTGGAATGTTTGGAAGTTTCAAACATCAGTGGCATTGAGAGGGTTAGAACTTTACGGCTTGGTTGTTTTAACTGAAACTATAAACGATAAAAACAAAGATGAGTGGTTTAAAATGGATGCGAAAGCGCAGAATATTATAGTTTCAAGGTTAAGTGAAAGTACAATGATACACGTGTTAACATGTGAAACTTCAAATGAGATGTGGCGAAAACTTCTCAGTGTGTGTGAAATACAATCAAACCCAAGTGTACATTTACTTCAACAACGGTTTTATCAGCTGAAATTCCAAGGCGGGGAAATGTCTGAATTTCTGGCTAGAATACAAGAAATGAAAAGTCAATTGAAACAAGCCGGAGAGAAAATTTCAGAGAAGTTTATAATAACGAAGGTATTAATGTCACTACTTGAACAATATGCACGTTTTGCAACAGCATGGGAGTCGGTAGATATGAACAACCAAACTTATGATAAATTAATTTCAAGATTACTTGTTGAGGAACAAAGAATAAAAGCTAGAAATGAAGAAAGTGATAATGTGGCTTTATTTACAAAGAAAACAGGAAATAAACAGAAAATCAATTGTTTTAAATGTGGCAAAATGGGGCATTTGAGTTCAGAATGTAAATCATTAAAGAAACAAGAAAGTGTTTCATATGTGGGAAGGTTGGGCATTTAAAGGAAAATAGTTTTAAAAATTCTAAGATTCAACAGAACTTTCAGAAGTGTAAAAAGCAAATAATGCATTTATAACTACAGCTTTATGTAGTGGTGAGGAAATAAGTTTAGATGAATGGATAGTGGATAATGGAGCAAGTTCACACATGACTTCACAACAGGAAACATTGTCACAATACCAGAATGTGATTGATAGATATGTAGTCATAGGCGATGGAAGAAAATTAAAGATAGAAGGGATTGGAAAACGTTTTATATGTACCAGAATTAAAACTTAATTTATTTTCATTGCCTTGTGCTATTAAGAAGGGTTATAAAGTACATATGAAAGGAGATCACACTTGGTGGTAGGATCCCTTCTGGGTCCGCCTGGCTAGCGACCACCCTTTATATAAAGTCTGCCGCCAAATGTTACCGCTCCGGCGGTAATGTGTTCCGGCAATATTGTATAAAGAGCCAGTTCCTTCCTAAACCCGTGTGCTTTCATCTTCGACCTCATCGTCACTTACCATCAGGTGAGATTGAATCAAACGCGGGTTTAGTCACTTATAAAAAAAAAAAAAAAGATCAATGTCAATTTGTCAAAGGGAATTCAGTGATGGCAATTGCTGAAAGAAAAGGAAATTTTTATATATTGGATTTAAAATGTGTCAAAAATATAAGAGAAAATGAAGTTGGTTTGGTATCACTTACTGAATGGCATAAAAGACTATGTCATCAAAATTTTAATTATGTTAAAGAAATCTTAAAGAAAAATGTATGGAGTGTTTAAAAGGGAAAATTCACAGACTGCCATTTACCTCAAGCAAGT
Source organism: Stenoptilia bipunctidactyla (assembly GCA_944452665.1). Classification (NCBI taxonomy): domain Eukaryota; kingdom Metazoa; phylum Arthropoda; class Insecta; order Lepidoptera; family Pterophoridae; genus Stenoptilia; species Stenoptilia bipunctidactyla. The sequence continues at coordinate 29,167,770 of OX101727.1, read as the reverse complement.
CGAAAACCAACAGAGTATTAGAGTTGATTCACAGTGATTTATGTGGGCCCATGGAAGTGGAATCCTTGGGTGGAGCACGATACTTTCTTTTATTAAAAGATGACTACTCAAACTATAGATGGGTATATTTTCTTAACCCTAGATAGATAACCTTCTGGCGAAACCTGTTTAAGCTAACCACCACTCTTGAGTCACTCTATAACTACTGTGAAGTTCTCTCAGTGAGGAAACTTTTTATACAGTCTACGGCTCTGCACCAGCATAAAAATGCAGTGTTTGATGCAAGCTTACCGCGGAAACGTAGAGCTGATATCGTGTGCATCAAAGAAAAATACAGCACCAAATTCATTAACAAATATTATCCATTTCTTGGTCCGTACCTATATAATCGCCTCAATAAAATTTTAAATTTATATAGCTTAAGTAAATATGAATGTAATCACAAGGTTACACTTTGGCTCCTATCGCAATCCTACGAACAAATTGAATCAATACTGACTCCAATAGTTTAGGGAATTAAAAAAAAATATATATATTATAATTAAAAGAAAAAAAAAATAATAATAATAAAAAAATACACAAACTCACACTCGCAAATACACAACATATACATTCTCCACATAGTTATACACTATACTACTTAATTTACACTTTCTTAAACCACTTCGTGCTTATGCTACATACCTAACTATATGTTTATTTCAGATTTCTTTTTTGTTTGTTTTTAAATTTAATGTAATGTTTTTCTTTTTTTTTGATTAAAAATAATTATTTATCCTTAAGAATTTCAAGTATACGAAAAAACTGTTATGTATTGTTTTCTCAATCTGGCAAATACAGCTACAATTATTTGGGTCGAGCATACTACTCATCCTAAGCTTACAGGGCTCTGCCCTTTATTAGGGAGTAGTGAACTCAGTAAAATAAAATTATATTCCTTATTTTTAGATTAATCAAATATTGTAAAACTTTTACTGTTTTTTGTGATGCTTATATCTGTAATAAACGATTATTATTATTTATATATGTTTTTTGATTTTCTCCTTTTTCAAGGGCTTTGCTTTATAATGCGGGTTTAAACCAAGCAAGATAAAGATAAGTATTATTTTTTACTGCGGATTGCTTGTGATTACTGCTGATGTAAGAAATTTCCTAGTGATGAGGCAAGTATTTAGAATAGTAGCTTTTTTTTTTTTATAAGTGACTAAACCCGCGTTTGACCTCAATCTCACCTGATGGTAAGTGACGATGAGGTCGAAGATGAAAGCACACGGGTTTAGGAAGGAACTGGCTCTTTATACAATATTGCCGGAACACATTACCGCCGGAGCGGTAACATTTGGCGGCAGACTTTATATAAAGGGTGGTCGCTAGCCAGGCGGACCCAGAAGGGATCCTACCACCAAGCAAAAATTTAGAAATTTAGAATAGTAGCTTTTTGTAGGGTTTCAATAACGCTAGTTGGAATTTGTAGTGTATTTAGGCTGTTTTTTAGTGTTTTTGGTATAACACCTGTTGTGGAAAGGACTATTGGGACTATATGAACCGTGTCTGCTTGCCATTGACGTTGAATTTCTATAGATAAGTCTTGGTACTTGGCAAGTTTTTCATTGATAGTAGATTGTATATTGTGTGTGTTAGGAATTGCTATGTCTATTATAAAGATTGATTTATTGCTCTTATTAAAAAATGTAATATCGGGCCGATTATAATGAATTGTTTTGTCAGTAATAATGGTTCTGTCCCAATACAATTTGTGCGCTCTATTTTCGTGTATGGTAGAAGGAGTGTATTTATAATATGGAACTTTACTAGTAATAAATTTGTACTTGTGAGCTAAATGTTGGTGTATAATTGACGCAACCTGGTCATGGCGGTGTTTATAGTCTGTTTGTACGATGGCTTTGCAAGCTCCTGTTATATGTTGTATTGTTTCGGGAGCACAATTGCAATGTCTGCATAAATCACTTTGCTGGTGTATTTCTTTTGTTATGTATTTTCGATAGTTACGAGTAGCAATGACCTGGTCTTGGATTGCCAATATAAAAGCTTCTGTTTCGGGGAAGAGTTCACCTCGTTTTAGCCAGCCGTTTGATAACTCTTTATCAACAAAAGGCTGCGTTAGATGGGCGTAATGTCTTCCGTGAAGACTTTTGTGGGCCCAGTCGGTTGTTTTTTGCTGAAGGCTTGTGATGTTTTCCTTTCTTTGGGTTTCTCTATTATTTATGTTACGTGGTGTGTAACGGTTATCTATTTATCCAATGTATTTGTGTAGTGGAGAATTTTCCGATTTTGTGTAAAAGTAATTTCTTAGTATAGTAATTTGTTTGTTATGCAGGTTATTTATATCTATAAGGCCTCTCCCACCTTCAAGTCGCGGTAACGTAAGTCTTTGAATGCAGGATTTAGGGTGGTGTTTCCGGTGCTTTGTTAGGTGAGTGTTAATGGTACGCTGTAGTTTTTTTAAGTCCGTCTGTGACCACTGAATTATGCCAAAAGAGTATGTAAGAATGGGTATAGCAAATGTATTGATGGCTTTTACGGTATTGCGAGAGTTCAGGAATGATTTTAGTATGAGAGTGAGCCTTTGTTTGAATTTAACTATAAGATGATGTTTTGTTTGTTTGTGAAGTATTTGTCTTGATTGTTGAAAACCTAAATATTTATATGTCTCTTGTCCTTTTTGGATTGAGCTTATTTTGCATTTGTCTACACCGAATTGCATACCTATATCATTTGAAAAATGCTGTGTTATATCAGCCAATTTGAATAAATCTGTTTTATTGTCGGCATATAGTTTTATATCGTCAACATACATCAGATGCGATAGTATGTGGTGAGTATTGTCATTTTTTAATTTAAACCCTACTTCAGCTTGGTCAAGTAATTCTGATAGGGGGATTTAAAGCTAAACAAAACCATAGTGGGCTAAGAGCATCTCCCTGAAAGATGCCCCTTTGGATCCGTATCGGTTCACTAGCTGTTATTTCTCCATTATGATTAAATATTAGAAAAGTCTGCCAAGATTTCATTGCTGTTTCTATTGTATAAATGAAGAATGTAAATTAGCCAGCTATGAGGTACCGAGTCAAAAGCTTTTCTGTAGTCTATATACATGCAATGGATGTTTCTCTTTGTTCGAATTGCTTGCTTCACTGCTACAGCGTCTATTATTAGCTGTTCTTTACAACCTTGGCTATTTTTCTTACAACCTTTTTGTTGTTCCTTAAGTATGTTGTTCCGGATTACATGATTATAGATATTTTCGCTGATACATGCTTTTAATATTTTATATATGGTTTGTAGACACGTGATCGGACGATAGTTTGCGGGGTCAGAGGTGTCGTTTTCTTTTGGCATCATAAAGGTACGGCCTTGCGTAAAGTAGGATGGCATCGTATCTGGTGACTGTATAAACTGGTTAAGGTAATTGTAAATGAATGGATGTGTGCAGGTGAGTTTTTTGTACCAGAAATTATGGATGTTATCTGTTCCTGGAGATTTCCAGTTGTTAGTTCGTTTAATTACTTTTAAGAATGTCTCTAGTGCTATTTGAGTAAACTCCATTGCGGGTGTGTTATTGTTTTTGATCCACGTTGCATTATGATTATGCTGAATAGGGCTCTCCCATATATTTGCCCAATACCGTCGTGCTGATTCTGATGTGGGTATATTTGTGGTGTGTAAATTAATATGGTGTGGTGTGTTGTGCGATGCAAGTTTTCGGTAAAATTTACGTTCGTTATTAAGAAATTGTGAGTTCTGATGCTTTCTTACAGTACATGTAAGATATCTCCTAAGTCGGTTTGAAGCTGTATTTAATTTTTGCTTGATAGTATCTAGAAAATGTTCGGGCTCAGTATTTGGGTTTTCAAAAGTTGCGTGGATACGATAGTTTTTTTAATAGCCTCTGCTGCTAAAATTATCTTACGGCTTCTGTTTCCTTTTATAAATTGAGTAAGGCGACCAATTTCTGCTCTATATTTATTTATTTTCGCCTCGAGTCTTAGTAGCCATTTTGGTTTACTACCTCTGTGCCTATTATTTATTTCAGTGCTAATTTTTCCTACTATACACGAAGCAACAGTGTATGCTGTGGTGTAAATAACAGTTTGTAAGGTTATGAAATCTTGGTCTGGTGAGATGTATTGTGGGACCACAAAACTGTTCATGTGGTTGGTGATTGACATTAATTTTCGAGTTGTTTTTAGTTTGGGAATCCGCGGTCTGTTTGTGGGATCAGTATTACTAAATTTATCAAGATTTAAATGAAATAGTCTTTGAATTTCACTTTCTTCTACAGCATCAATATCATTATGATATTGACTAGCTTGTCTAGATCTGGAATTTTGTGGTAATGTGTCCAAACTCTCACTATATGCGACATTCCCTTCTTCTAAGTCGGAGAAAGAATTGTGTATCGCTCTGGCATCTTCTGAGGTTTCATTTAATGGATTTTGGATGGTGTTATTAACTATACATGTTGTCTGTTCCCATATTTTTTGGATTTGTTCTGTGCTTAAAAGTTTGTTATTGACTATAACTCGTCTCTGATCAGCAATGCGCTCCGATAAGTGGGATAGGTATGGGTATTGTGATATGAATTTTTCGTGTAACTTTTTCCTGTATGCTATCATATTAGTTTCTCCCTCGGTAACTTCGAAATATAACTTTATAATTGTTTCATTGATCTCTGATGACCAATTTAATCTAACTTTTGTGTTTGGTGTTGTTTTGTTAGTGGAAGTTTGAACTTTTACACGTGGCTGCAAAGCAGTTGGATTGTGAGTGTATGGTGGATTGTTAGGACTATCAAGATATTTTTCAACTTCAGATTTTATCTCATTAAGGGTTTCTGTCGGTAGTAATTTCTTATTAACTATGGCTCGGCGTTGATCTCCTATTCTTTGCCTAGATGCGCCCATTTCTGGGAATTTCTCATGGAACAGTTTGTGTAATGACTCTAAATATCCACGTTGAAGTGATCCTAATTTGCTAGTTATTAAATATGTACGCCAGATAAACTTATTCATGTCTTCGGTCCATTTTTTTCGCGTACGAGTTGAGCCTGCAGTGGGCACAGGGCTAGTGGCGTTTGCCTCCTGCGCAACATCTGTAGACGTTGAAGATCTTGGAGATGATGAATGTGATGGTGAGTAATTCAGATGAAAGTTAGGAGATGAGCTGGGTGATTGAAAAATACTAAACGATGATGAATCTGGTGATGACGAATGGGAATGAATTGTGGCTCCAGATGGTGCCTGGTGATCTACAACAGTTTGGAAAAACTGGGCAGATTGCGATACGGTGTCTCCCCCAGAATACGTGAGACAGCCTGCGTCCGAGGGCACAGGGCGGGATTCTCCATCGCTATCAGCTCTGGTACCCGCCTGGGGTAGTTTATTACTGCTTCTTAAACGCATCGCTTCTACATGACTATTGCTCCGTTAGCCTTTGGTAAGTTTTAGCTACTATTAGCTGCCAAAGTCCGCCCCTCACGTGATACTGGTGTTCGTATCGGACGTGGAGTTAGGTTTGCGAGGGGCTTATTATTATTATTATTATCCGTCGAAACGACGTGTGTTTTAAAAAGGCTTATTTTTTATGAAGTACTTAATTTTTTTAACTTTTATTTAACTAATGGTTAAAACTGATTGTTTTAAATAAAACACTCGTTTTATTAATCAACTTTATTTATGTATTTATTAAAATATACCTACTTTTTCTAAACATCTAAAAAAAAGGAACTTTTTGTTATTTGTAATTTAAATTTGCAAAATTAAAAAATAATACTAAGCACATGTACTTTTTTGCCATAATTGGACACATAGGAACACAAGCAGTACTAATAAAATAAAAAAAATGTTTTTCTTGAGCACAAGTGACACAAAAGTCAACTTTACGTTCACTACATATCGGTAACTTGCAGTTGGCACAGACACTTTTAGTCATACGCTTTTTCTTATGGAGGCATTTCCCACACGTTTTTCTTTTGCAATTTTCATGAGAAAACGCCGGTGATTCCTCTTCAGGTATTACAGCAGTGGAAGTCGATGCCTGCGGGTCTCGGCTGGTGGATGGATGCATCGGATGGACTGGCGCTTTGTGTTGCGGTCACAGTTTGATACAAACATCTTTTCACAGATATTTCAACGTTCGTCCATTTCACGATTTCTTCGAAAATTTCGTTTGTGTAAAACTTACCGGAAACAAGATACTTCCTTCACCAATCCTCTACATGAACGGTTAGGTCCCCTTGCAGTGTGGACAATTTTCCTCGCCGACGTTCCGTTCGAGATGTTTCCTTTACTAGTAGCCCAAACATATCGATTTTTACCTCGAATATTCCTTTGAGGCAATTTAATGATGCTGTTCTTCAAAGTTTCAGAAGCAGGAGTCTTGAGATGGAATCACACATGATTCTTCGGAATCAGACGGTTGATAATTTTCATCACTTTGTACCTCGTCTTAATATCTTCGGTCTCACTGGCTGAACTATCATCCAGAGCATCGTCACTAAGTTCTTGCCAAAGCAGGTTAACTATTGCATCATCTTGTAATGAAGACATGATAAAAATCTAAAAATAAATAACAGATTTTGTTACACACTCACTCTAAAAACTAACAGTAAAGCTAACCACCCGTCGAAACGACGGGCAAAGGTCTTGTACCTTAGAACCTATAACACTTACCTTACCAACGCGTGCGCCACTACAACGCCAGTGGTGACTACTTAGTTGGCTAGGCTAAACAAAACCATTGAATGGACCTTTAAAAAGATATAGCGATATTATTTTACGCTGCCCGTCGAATCAACGGAGGTTAGCTATATAGGGTTAAACAGAAAACTGAAGTTTCAGAAAAGATTAATAAATTTATTGCATTCATTAAAAGACAAACAGAGAGTAAAATAGAAGTATTACGTACAGATAATGGAAAAGAATTTATAAATAAAAAGGTAAAAGATGAGCTTGAAGAACGGGGAATTTGGCACCAAACTTGTGTAGCATACACTCCGGAACAGAATGGAAAAGCAGAAAGGGATATGATGACTTTAGTAGAGGCCGCAAGGACCATTCTACATGAGAATAATAGGGAAAAAATGTTATGGGTGGAAGCTATAAATATGACTGTGTACATTTTAAATAGAACTAGCAGATGTAACATGGAAGGAAAAACAGCTTATGAGGTCTTTGAAAGAAAATAATTTGATATAAAAACCCTAGACAAAGTGTTTGGATCAGATGTATATGTGCATATACCAAGACAAAGAAGACTTAAATGGGATGCAAAAGGAGAAAAAGGAGTTTTTGTTGGGTATGAGAATAGAAAAGGATTCAGAATTTACTATCCAAAGAGGAGATTTGTTGATATCAAAAGGGACATCATATGCACAAATAAAATGGAAAGTATCTCTAGAGTAATTTCTCTGGAGTATAAAGAAGGGGAAGTCAATATACAAGATGAGGAAGTCAATATACAAGACGGGGAAGTTAATATACAAGATGGGGAAGTTAATATACAAGATGGGGAAGTCAGTATACATGGTGGAGATGTAATTAATGTAGAAGATGATCTAGGAAATGAAATACAAATAGAAATCAAAACTGGAGGAAAATAATACATTAGAACAGGAATATAATAGTGATGATAAACTTTTTGATTTTGAATATTTAGATGAAGATGAAGAACTTGGAGGAAAAAATTTACAAATTGATGGGAAAAGAACAAAAAGAAAAACGAGAAAAGTTAAGGAACCTAATTGGCACAAAGATTATGTGTTTGGGAATTTGATGACAGAGGGGGAAGACCCAACTTCATACGATGAAGCAATAAAAGATGGGTGGAAAGATGCAATCGAATTGCATGCTTTGAAAGAACAACAGACATGGATAGAAGCAGATCTGCCAAAGGGCATAAAAGCTATATATACTAAGTGGGTATTTAAAACAAAATCGGATGGAACTAGGAAGGCAAGACTTGTTGCTCGCGGCTTTCAACAACAATATCCAGACTATGTATATTCACCAGTGGCAAAAATCTCAACAGTACGACTTGGTTTATCACAAGCTTTACAGAATGACTGGGAAATTAGACAATTAGATATACCTTCAGCATTTTTAAACGGAGAATTGAATATGGAAATATATATTAAAAGACCACAAGGAATAGATACAAGAAAAGACAATAAAGGCTATGTATGGTTTGAAGGACGAACCTAAATGTTGGAATATAAAATTTAACTCATTCTGTGATAAACTGAATTTACAAAGATCAAAATATGATGTCTGTTTGTACAAGGGAATAAATATATGGCTTATTCTATTTGTAGATGATATTCTATTAGTTGGAGATAAAGAAAATATAGAAAAAGTAGTAAAAGAATTAGAAAAGGAGTTCAAGGCAAAGGATCTTGGAGAAATAAGTACCTACTTGGGAATAGAAATAAAGAGAAATAAAAATACACTAGAGCTCTCGCAAAAGATTTTATTTAAAAACTTTTACTAAGATATAATATGACAGAATGTAAGGAATCTAAAACACCAATGGAAGTAAATTTTAAGTGTGAAGGAGAAAGTAAAGAGAACTTACCATACAGAGAATTAATTGGTTCTCTGAACTTCTTGGCAATGATGACCAGACCAGATATTACTTACTCAACATCTTACCTAAGTAGATATCTAGATGGTCCTAGTGAAAGTGCATAGAAAGCAGGAAAAAGAATACTTAGATACTTACGAGGAACCATGGAGAAAAGTCTGATATATAAGAAGAGAGAACATTCTAATCCTAAAATTTTAGCTTACACAGATGCAGACTGGGCTGGTGATCGGATGGACCGCAAAAGCACTACTGGCTTGGTTGTCTATCATGGAGACAATTTTATCTCATGGGCTTCAAAGAAGCAGTGTCTGGTGGCACTGTCGACTGACGAAGCTAAATATGTTGCAGCTGCTATATGTGGGGCTGAACTGCTGTATATAAAAGGACTGACTAGTGAATTTCAAGAAAAGTTTAGTGCAGTGATGTTATGTGATAATCAAAGTGCATTAAAAATGATGAGTAATTATGAAAACACTAAAAGATCAAAACATATTGACATTAAAGTTCATTTTGTTAAAGATATTGTAATAAAAAAATTGATATCTGTGGATTATGTGAGAAGTAGTGAAAATGTTGCAGATATCATGACAAGAGCTTTGTGTTTTGAGAAATTTAATTACTTTTGTGTTAAATTGTTAAATTTAGAATAGTTTTTGTTAGGTTAGTCATGTTTTGTTTTGATTTGTGAATCACGGTGTTTTCACTAAATTTCGTTAGTATCACTAAGATATAGATGGCGCTGTTTATAATTTATAAAATTATAAAAATGCCATAGACAATGTCTCTTTCATCCTACTTTTCATTCTTCGGTTCATTCAATCAATCACCTAACCGACTCATTAAATCTATCTTTCATTCGTTACCTGTGTTCGTTACTGCGCACCCGTTTTCGATTCCGATTTCAGAAACAACGCTGCAATTCGACCTTTGCATGTTTATTGGAATTACGATAGTGATAACGATTTTCTGATATATACATATTTCATATAATCATGATAATATACATATTTGAGGAATCTTAAATATTCTTAAAGAAAAATACAGGGAAAGTTCCCGACTGGTTCTAGTAAAAGTTTCCGTCACTAAGTTCTAGATGGCGCTAGTTCTCCATTTTGGCTGATATCTCTATCTCAACCTATAAAAGTTACTTTATGTTTGTGAATTGAGGTTATGTTTTTTTATTTATTTTTATTTTTTTTTATTTATTTCAGTTTACTGTAAATTGTATCAATCAGTGCGTTTGACAGATACGGGGTTGCCATATCTATAGAGTTTTATTTGGACAATTTCAAGTTTACTTTCAGTAAATTTTATTTGGGTGTAATAAAGAAAAGAAAAGGGTTTTAAACTTGAAATTGAGAGGGGGTGTTAAATGACATGATTGTGTGTAGGAACTTTATATATCTATCTTGTCTTTGGTGTGTATAAAATGGCGTTGAATGCAATGCAAGTGTGAAATAATTAAGTTAAGAAAGTTGATGTGAACATAATAAAAACAAACAATCAGACTTAATGTGCCTACTTTATTTAGTCATCCAACATAACTTACCTAAGTTTACAGAGTTGCATTTAGCTGGGATAAAACTTAGATATGCCCTTTTGTCGGGTCATTTTATGGAAAAGTTACGTTATGTAGGAACACCTTGGGAAAAGTGACTGTTAAGAAAAATTAAAATTCTAAGAATCAACTTTAATTCCAAACGGTTTAGAAAGAGTAATGTACATAGCTAACCTGTCAGATTTTTGACAACTAAGATATGTATTAAATCAACTTAAAGTGCAAATAATAGCTCATTTTTGGTTAATTCCAAATCATTTACTTATATTAGAAACCACACCAAGGATATTAATATTTCACCCTCTCAAGATACTCAATAGCCTACACGTATCATTCACTTGAAATGAAAATCCCTAAATCGTTTCTAAGAAATTAACTCAAGTCTGCATTTCAAAAATATTTTCTAGAGCAATGGCATAAGACGATTACTCAAGAATGTGGTGTGCAACTGAACGCCATTGGTTGTAAAGGTTAATTGATGAAATTTTGAAAATATGTAATTATAATTATTCTCTTTATATTTATTTTTATTGATTGCATGAGTAAGAAAATAAACTAGTGTACTTCTATTGCTAATGATTGTACTTGATTAAGTTGACGAATATCATGTTTGGCAAATTTCATAATATGTCGAAAAGAAGACTTGACGAATTACCAATTTGATCTATGTCAGACTTGGCCAAAGTCGTGCCACCCATTTAGATATGAATAGGCAGCATTTCAATGACAATATTGACAATATCATCTTTATACATTCACATGCCTAACAAAAAGTAGTTTGACAGGTCAGAGACTGCCTGGACCGTGAACATTACTCTTTCAAAAATAATTAGGTAGTGCAGAGTCAGGATTCGTCAATTATAGAAAATGAACGAATCCTGCAACAGCTTTTGAATAGGTTCTGTTAGTAGAAACATTTTTTTTTATTAAACTTGGTTTGGCATTTAAACTTTAAATTATACATGAAGTGTTCTAAGAAAATGCAGTAGCGGGATTCGTTCACCTTGTCTCCGTCACCAATGTCTCCATAGTCTTTAATATTCAGTAGATACTGTATTGTACCAAGATAGCTCATCATTACTCCTCCTATCCTCTCCATATATTTTTGTTAACAATGACATTACGTATTTTTTTTAGCAGTATAATGACACGCCCGTTTTTCAATCTACTTAATGTACGATTCTCAAAAGATTTTCGTCTTTTTAGCAAATGCAGCTTGGGTTCGTTGCCAGAACTAAATCTATAATTTTAATGTACTGCAACGTCCCTACAACAGCACCATCTTGTTTTACAGTCTTCGAATCCGTCAAAGCCATAATGACAAATCAATGTGGTGTTGCTATTATTTCAAATGGAATAGTTGCTTTTTTTTAGAACGAATTTTGTAAACGCTCCTTTTGTATAGTAAAAGTTTATTTTCGAAAGTATGTTGTATAGACTGACAATAGTTGGATATAATTTTGAAAAAAGTGTCGTTTTGAAAGAATAGCGATAATTCGGGATCAATTTTAAGCCAAAGAAAAAGCTTTTCGGTGAGTTTTATTGCATCAATCGATAGGTATCAGGGTTGCCAACGCGAAACTAAAAAAAAAGTAAAATTTCTTAAAACTGGAAATGTTACGTTTTGTTCGCCACTCCTCACATATTCTCACTAAACTTGTCTTCAAATATGAACACTTACGATTAATGCATGCGGGTCCGCAACTATTAGGTACTGGCAACAGCAAGAGAGTCATACTGGCCAATAGGCGGTCGTAATTTTTCGAAACATACATACCATGGTTGCATGAAATGTATACGTATGAAGGGGCAAGTAATTGCACCTCAAATGGGTAATTTACCCTCCGATCGACTGTCGCCTACTGACTATCCCTTTCAAAACGTAGGCGTAGAGGTCCTTTAAAACTCAGCCAGTCGTCAAGGCCGCAGGTGTAGAATAGTAAAGGTATACATCGTTCTTTTTGTTTGTTTTACCACGAAAGCCATTCATTTAGAAGTGGTAGGTGATTTGACCAGTACTAATTATTTGCAAGCTTTAAAAAGATTTATGTCTCGAAGAGGTAAACCACTTAACATATATTCGGATAAAGGTACTGCGTCTCTAGGTGGTAGTAATGAAATTTCTAGGTTTTTGAAGACCAACTGCGACACTTTGTCTGAGAGTTTGGTCAATGACGGGGTTAAATTTCATTTTATTCCGGCTTATGCTCCGCATTTCGGTGGCCTTTGGGAAGCAAGAGTTAAGTCTACCAAGTTCCATTTAATAAGAGTGTTGGGAAATTGTAATGTAACCTATGAAGAGTTTAATACCCTACTTGTACAAATTGAAGCCATACTCAATTCTCGGCCACTGACCCCCTTATCGTTGGATCCAGACGATCTCATGCCACTTACTCCCGGGCATTTTTTAATCGGACGCCTGCTTACTTAATTCCCTGTTGAAGATCTTCGAACTGTTTCTTCTCATCGTCTCAAACGGTACCAGAGACTGGAGCAATTTCGGCAGCACTTCTGGCGGAGGTGGAGTAAAGAGTACGTATCAGAACTCCAACGAAGAGTCAAATGGAGCAGTGAAACTGACTTACTTAAAATGAACACTCTCGCTCTCATTAAGGAGGATAATCTCTCTCCACTTCACTGGAAGTAAAGAATCATTAGTCTTCACCGTGGAACAGATACAATCTGCAGGGTTGCTGACATCAAGACCCAATCTGGGATTGTTAGAAGAGCTTTTTCAAAAATATGTCAACTATTGGACTTAGAAGAATCATCTGGTTGACAGTGAAGCTCTCAACGGCTGGGGGCATGATGATGTTTGAAACATCTAGTTTTTATAATAAGTTAGATCGCTAGACTAAGTTGATATTTACCGTTTCAGTTCCCTTAAGATTTTATCATAGCAATGTTAACTGGCAGCGTAACTGCTTAGTATATTAGTGGTAGGTTAATTTTTATAACATTCTTATGGTTAGACACATAAAAGTTGAGCTTCGAAGCGACCACACTGAAGTATTTTATTTCTCCTCATTTAATCCAAATTAAATGAGTGGAAGTCCAAACAACTGACTTCAGACATTAATTTATGCAGGTATTAAGGAATTTACATTCATATTGTGTTCTTAATTCTAAAAATACTTAATTATCATAACATAAACATTAAAAACAACGAGAAATGCAATAGCCATTTTAACCCCAAAAATATTTCCACTTACACGCCAATAGTGAGAAGTAGTGAACAAAAAAATACTAAAAACCCTCTCAACCAATCAAAGGATGATTTCTTATCTTACATTAGACCGTTTCATGAAAGCGCTTTTGATTTTATGTTTTCTAATATTACTATCCAACCTTGCAATACACGTACCTACTGCAACAATCTGTGAAAAAATGACTATTTTATCGCCGCTGTCCCGGCAGCACCCAGGGACAGAGACAGGAACAGACAACCCTCCCATAAAACACTGCGAAAGATTGACAATTTTCCCAACCACAGATAGAAAAATGAAATTGTTCTAAATAAGTAGTCTAATAATTATTTTATTACTAACTTTGTTCAATGTTATACTAGCACAATTTGATGTCCTTTTTATTCTGCTTATTCAGCTAATATTTTATGTAGCGCTGTTCCTTACTACGCGCGTGTGCTGCCACCATTGACCTCACGTTCACTCAGCACCACGTGGGATTGAGGTCAAACGTGGACTTAGTCTCCGTAGAAGGCCGCGGGTCCATCACACTCAGACTTATGAATATTCAGAAAACTTAGTAAAACTTTTTGATAATAATGACCGACTGGTCAGATGGTCTGGTCCTATTAGCTCGAATAGTCCTGGAGTTGTATATACATGCCTCTTATCTTTTCTTCCGCTGTTAGGGTTGCTGCCTAGTGAAGAATAATTAATCTCCTTATTTGTAATTAATTATCTACCGATGTAGGTATTACTGTTATTCTTCCTTTGTAAAAAAAATGTTTCAACTTACCTAAAGTACAAAATGAAAAAAAAGTTACGACGAATAATTAGTAATACTACCTATGTTTTGTTTACTAAATTGAACATAATCATGTGTTAAGTTAAGTTACTTTGACTTTTTATGTCCAGTTTTAAATACTATTTGCGACCTCGATCATAGAATTACTGTGAGTGCTATTAGAGTAGGTAGGTATCTACAACGCGCGCCACAACTTCAAATTTGGTTGTACATATTGTTAATCTCTTTTATATACATAAATAATTATGTTCAAACTATTTTCTTACAGGAAGACGGTGACGACGAATTGAACAACAGTGATTCTGTTCTATCAGAGAGTAAGTAACCGAGTAATACTTACTTTTGAGGTACCTACTGTATTAACGTTCTTAAATTATTATAATAAAATAAAATATACGTGAAATCTAAATATTATTATCTTATTTTCAGACTACCGTACTTAGAAGAAAGAACTAGTTCACCGTACATCATGAGAATCTGTTAAACAATATAATATTAGCAGGAGAGTCAGAAGTTGACGAAGACTTTTCAGATGGTTCAAATGCCTTATACGTTCCTGAATCCTCTGATATTTCAACAGACAAAATTCCTAACACTCCTCCTCAATCTGTTGTCAGTATTACACCTTTAAGTTTAAGACTCATAGATTCACACTACTGTGGAGCACAAACTCAAAGAAAATATTTAAACGGGGAATTGAATTTATCAGAAATGTACAGATTACATCTTAAAAAGTGCACAGAAGAAAATATTCAACCTATTAAAAAACATCTGTATGAGACTATTGAGTACAATATCTCATTTTTTCAACCGAAGAAAGATATTTGTGGGTTTGTGATAATTTTAAAAATCTATCGGGTGAGTTATTATTGTCACATCAATGAGAAAAATCAAAGTCGCATAGAAAAAGAAAATGATTTAAAATCATGTGCAAGCACTACCATAGTTTCCTGTTTTGACTTGCAAGCTGTTCAAACTGTTCCCAGTGCAGATAGAAGCGATTTTTTCTACAAACTCAAACTTTCTTGTTATATCTTTACAATTTATGAGATAAACAACAAGCAAGGATTCTTTGGCATGAATGACTGGCCAATAGAGGTGTGAATGAGATAGGCAGTTGTTTAATAAAGTACCTAAGGGAACATGTTACTGCCAAGGATGTCATATTCTACTCCGACAATTGCCCAGGGCAAAATAAGAATAAGTTTATGTGGGCACTTCTTCTTGCGAGTCGACACAAATTCAAATTTTGTTCGTCCAAAATTTCGCCACCTCTACAGCACCATCGCTAGCCTCCATCAAGTCCTGGAGTGGCACTTTATTCTTATGTTGTCAAGAACACACAAATTGAGTCAAAAACCCACATCTTTTTTGTGGTAGGACATACACAAAAGGAGGGGGTCTCTATGCACGCCCTAATAGAACGCGAGAAAAAAAGATCCTTAAAAGGTGGGCCCTTGTATGTTCCAACACAGCTAACCCTAATAATCAATCTGGACAAAAGAATGGTAAGCCTTACATAACCAACGAGTTTCTTGATTTCCTTAACATCAAAGCTCTGGTGATTTCACCAAAAATAATCAAGGAGAAGCTGTTAAATGGAGTGCACACATTGTTCAAATTAAAAAAATGAACCGAATAAGATATTTTACAAAAAGTCTTTCTTTGAGGTTGAATTCAAAGTAATTGATGTTGATAGAAGGATGAGAAGGCAACAATTACAGAGTTACAACCAGCATACAACCATCCACCAGGTATTTCAAAATTGAAGGACTTATTAGATTTATGCAAATCAAGAGCAATTCCACAAGCTCATTGGAGTTTTTATGATCTGAAGAAAGAACTCGGGAAGATGAATCAGATTTTAAAAAAAATCTCTTAATTATTAAGGAATTAAAATAACATTCGATTTCAACTATGATTGTTTTATTTCAAATTTACTGTAAAGATTTTTAAATATTTATGTACAAAAGTGGATAACTTGGAATAACTTTCTCTAAAATGAAAAAAAAAATCCAAACAATAACAAGTAAAGAAAAACTGTGAAAACAAGGTGCAAAATAATTTTCTTTCTCTTCTTCAATAAATAATGTTCCTACCTAAGACCTTATTATAATAATAATAATAAGCCCTTTCATAAAAATAATATATTTTAGATTATTGAAATAACTGTAAAGAAATAAATTAATAAAAGTATCAATAGTCATAAACTTTTCTGATTACCTCATGAAAACCTGTTTCTGAATTATTACAATTTGGAACTGAGGTATTGATATAGATTTTTATAGATAAAAGTATTTTTTTTTAATTTTACTTAACTAACTTACCTATGTGTATGCTCAAGAAGAAAATAACAGAACTAAAAAGTTAAAAAATAACAACGTTAACTTCTGTCTTAAGTAAACTCACTTTGATTTACCAACTAAGTATTTTTTGAAGTCGGAGCCTGCCCGGAGAATTATAGGAAAGTAAGAGTAATGAAATTAAAGCTTACAGATCCTTCCAACAAAACACGCTGTCAATTTTGAAGTGGTCAGTTTGATATTTTAAATATTTTTATTTCTTATTTTTTTTAAACTAATGGTGAAGAAAAAATCAAACTAAAAGTTTTATTCATTTTGGCGGAATGGCAAAGTCGCAAAAAAGTCGGTTAAATTCCCTACCTCAAAAACTATTGAAGCGATTTTGATGAGTTTTGAAGTATTCCCTAAGTTGAACAATACCTAGTACAACGAAAAAGCACTTAAATCAGACTTGTAGTTCTGAAAATATACATAAAAAACATATATACATACAAAGGTACTTATATACATACACTTTTGAAATGTGGTACATTTTTTCAGACTACATAATATAATAGACTAACATAATATACGAAAACTGGGCAATTCTGGAAATTTCACATACATACGGGCCGAATTGATAACTTTCTTTTTTTTTGAAGTCTGTTACAAATGGCAGACAATTCTATCCAAATGTACTACCTAATTATGAAATTTTATTTCTGAAAAATGGATTCGGGAACTTTATTCGGTAATTATAATTAGATTGATAATTTAAGTTTCACCTTAAAGGATACCACCGCCCTCCAATGTTTGCTGCTAAGATGTAATATTTGTCTAAATTATGCTGTAAAATACTGACGACTTTTATTTCCAATTCGACTTGGCTGTTCCTTTATATTGCATTGCATTACATTGCATAAAGTACTTGTTCAGTCAAAAAACCTGCATTTGTTAAACTGCAGTGACCATCTTAAAACTTGCGCAATCCAGTTTAAAAGTCAAAGTAACCTGTAATGCCACCTAACATCATTCATACAGACCGCGCCATATTGCTCAAAGATCGCCAAACATACTGATACAGATCGGATACTGTAATGAGTAATTAGTTTAACCCATTATAAACATGGCCCGCTTTGACTTGTCATAAATATGACAAGTGTATATGCTATTTGTTCCATAACCTAAACATCCTACTCAGTCATCTAATTATTCATCCCAAACCTTTTACCTACTTAAATACATATATGATACATAGAAATTGCATCATGATTTTAGATTCATGAATGAGTTGCGTTCTACGGATATCTGTGTAATGTTTTGGCGGGAAACTCCAAGGCACTAGTCAGATCAAAACGCGCGCGAGCGAAGCACGCGTTCGAATTTCAAACAAATCGAAACGATCGCGAACGGAACACGCGACTCAAAAATTGTCTCCTTTATTTTTTTTTTCGCTCAAAAGTAACTGGCAGTGTTTTTTTTTAATATGGTGTGAATATGTATATGACCTTTAAATTGTAGATTAAAACTTGGTTTAAAACGTTCCTTTTGTGAGCCCTAGTATCAATTTCGTACAAGGAATTTTGGATATCTACTTTTTGAAGTCTGAATATTTAAAAGTAAGTTGTCGCCATATAAGAGGATTCTTACACTAACTCTACAAATTTAACATTTTAGCACTATTTATTAAGTTATAATTTACCCGACTTACTAAAATTAACTTATTAACACCATAGTCTTCATGCGCACTTTCCATCAGGTGGCATGGAAGACAAACGTCCTATCCTTAGAATATAAAAAAAATACTACTTCCGTGACATCCATGCTGGACTGGGAGCGAAGAAAAAATATTGTATGCTTTTTCTTCGCTCCCAGTCCTTCGAACCCCAGTCACTGTGATAGTCTCTCGCTGTCAATATAGTGCCTCCAAATTTCGGGATATAGGCGTGAAGTTATTTATAAAATACTAATAATATTTTTACAAAATGTGTCTTCATTCTTGATTCCGTATAATTCAAATATTAAATATAACAGAGATAGATATTTGGGAAAGACTTTATATGAAAATGTACGCAAAGCTGTAAACTTGTAAATCCATCCGTGGTCCACTTAGATACGTCGCCTTTAATATAACTTGTCCAAGAGCATTAGGAATTAAAATATCCTATCTGCTCCTGGCTGATCCTTGCTATTTGTAGAGGAGCAAGCGAACACCCTAAAGAAGTATAAAGGATGTATCAAGTTAAATAGAGTGTAAAGGTAATGATTTATTCAAATAAAAATATTTTTCCCCAAATTGACGTTTTGCTCTTTAAAAACGACTTGGTCTGGAGTGTCCGTCAATTTAAATGCGATAAAATTCAATGAAAGAGATCATGAAAACCTACCACAATATTGTTTCTTGTCATATTTTGAATAGATACGCTATCAGAAACACATAATTGTGTGCTGGATAAAATCAATATTCAATTCAATTAGGTCTTAATATGTGATAAACTTTTCGACTAGCATAGACTTCTTACGAGTAATGCAATATCCGATTTATAGATCTTAAATCAGAGTTAAAATCGTCGTAGGAAAGTGACACCCACGTTTATCATTCGATTTAGCAGGTTGAGCAAAGTCTGGATCGGCTCTCGGCGTAGGGATGGGGGACCGCCGATCATCAGTTTCTCATGACAACTTCCGTGCTTCGGAAAAAAATCAGTCCTGGATGCTATATTCTTGCATGTAATAATCGTAAGGGGTTTTCAGAAGCTATTTCAGCGCCCTAAAAATTATGACACAAACAATACTGAGCCAGTTTTTGGTTTATGGTTTAAGCCTCCTCGTCACCCAGGCGAGAGACTGATGTCCCTGCAGTGGGTTTGTTAACAAAGAGTTGAGATGATGATGCTGAAATTATCATTGATTATTGATATAATATAACCGCTAAGTGCATTTGCGCTTAAATTTTATCCTCTAGGAATTTCTCGATAAAATATAGCATTCTTGGGTTATTGTATTATTTTTTTTCAATCCTCTGCTTTTGCGGTTTACTTATTAAATAATTTTTTTTTAAAACTCTTCTTCGATACTTTTGCTTCATATAGAGATTTCCAAAGAAAATTTTGAGACAATTATTGTAGCGTTTACATAAATTTGTTGTTTATCATTTTTTATTACATAAAGTTTTTGAATCCGATAAATCTTCCATAAAAAATATTTCAGCTGGATTAGTAGCTTCTGCGATAAACGTGTGCAGTCAAGAAATGTATTAACTCTTAATTTATGTTATTTTATATGGTTACTAGCTTTATCCCGCAACTTTGTATGCGCTTAACTACCCTTCTCGTGGAAATTTCAGAAACTATACAACCAGACACCCACTGAACGAACCTTTATACCAAGTATCACACCCATGCACTCAAGGAATAAGTTTTTGTCATAAAAACTCAAAATCATATATTTCCCGTGCCCGTAGGAATTTTGGGATTTTTTTTCGTAGCACAACCAGTCACTCTTTGAAGAACCTTCATGCCAAGTATCACATCCGTATACTCATGCGCCTATACAATAAGATTTTTCATACAAACTAAAAAGTCCAACACCTTCCCGTGGGAATTTTGGGAATTCCTTCCATAATACAAACAGACACTTATTGAGGAACCTTTATATCAAGTAACACATCCGTGCACTTAAGGGATGGGATTTTTCATACAAACTAAAACATCATATATTTCTCGTTCCCGTGGGAATTTCGGAAATTCCTTTCATAACACAACCAGACACACATTGAAAAACCTTCACACCAAGTTTCACTACGGTGCACTCAAGGAATAAGATTTTTCATACAAACTGAAAAGTCCTATATTTCCCGTTCCCGTGGGAATTTCGGGAATTCCTTCCTTAATGCACCCCTACATCCCCTAAAGAATGTATGTTCCAAATTTCAGCTCTCTACGCCCAGTAGTTACGGCTGTACGTTGTCTGTCAGTCACTCAGTCACTCAGTACCTCAGTCACTCAGTCAGTAACGGAACAGTTTTATATATATTGATAAGCAGGAACTAGTATAAGAGCGGAAATTCTTCTAATACAGGTTTGTAAAACTTAACAGGAGACTTCCAAATCATGTAATCGCAAATTGTAACACTAAAACAGAATTTTGAATTTTAAGAATTTTGAATTTTAAATACAACACATCTTATTTAACAACTATCAACAACTAGTTAAAGCCCAAGTATGTGATGACTGACTTCATCAAGTGTTTTGTGAAATTCCTAAGATGAATAAATTTTTTTGATTTTTTTGAATTTTGAAAACACAAGGAAATCACAATGATTTTATAATAACGGCAGATTTCAGATTTTAAGTTGAAATTAAATAATTAGATCAAATTTAAATATAACCATTGACTCAGTAGTTCAACTTTTTATTGCTATTTCCCTTTGTAGTAAATATAAATCTACCTTTTTGGAAGTCAGTATATATACCTACTTTAACAAACTGAAAAATATTAACTTATTTACTTTTACTACACTTTTCAGACACCATAATCGTTGAAATTTATTCAAAAATTCCCATGAAATCAAAACTTACGTGGGCAAAACCGCGTGAAGCTGCTAGTTTACCTATAATAATCTGTGCTCAGTTCCGATTAATTACAGTCAAATCAACCATAAATCCGACAGTTAAGACAATCGGTCAAGCGTGAACGGTCACTGTGTCACCAAGTAGTCACTGTCATTGATCATCAATCACTTAAACGCAATCATTGGTCACGCGCTCTTCACTGCTATTTAAATATAACCTTTACGTAAATTAAGATAGATTTTATATTTAATGTTTTCAAATGAGAGTTATCACTTTATGTTAGTATTGCATGTCACACGCACTCGTAATAGTTTCTCGTTTGACCGATTTTGATCACATTCAATTTGGAATGGTTAAGTATTAATAATTTTACAAAGATTTATATTAATGAGTTAAGTAAACAATGTTATTTTAATTAAAATAAATCTTGTAAGTCATTAATAAGAAATAATAGTAGGTACAGTGATTTTGATTGATATGAATTGATGCTACTAATGATTGCTCGACATACACATATACATTACTAAAGTAGTAATAACAATAAAGCACATATTTTTAAACTAGCCACCGCGCGCGGTTTTACCCGCGTAACTTTTGATCCCGTGGGAATTTCGGGATAAAATATAACCTTCCTAAAGAGTTGGGCTATCAAATGCAAAAAGAATTTTTCAAATCCCACTAGTAGTTTCTGAGATTAGCGCGTTCAAACAAACAAACAAAAAAAAAACAAACTCTTTAGCTTTATATATTAGTATAGATTTAAAACGTGATTTATCGGGGGGCACGGCAGTGCCCCCGCCAAGTCGAGCAAAAAAAAGCGGCACGGCCGTACCATCCTTTTCTCGAAGCAATTCAGGCTATTTTCGACCCCCCTATAATTTCGTTGTGGATAAAACAAAAAGTCTGAATTTTCAGTAACTAATCAGGCATTATATAAACACGGTATATTTAAAATTTCAGTCAATTTGAACCAGTAGTTTAAGAATTACAACTTGTTAAAGTTTCTGAATTTTGTCACTCACTGACTCACCGATCATCAAAAGTCCAAGGCACTTCTAGCAGACATAGAAGCTTAAAATTTAGAATACAAATAGAGTTTAGTGTCTTAATCATGGGAAAACCTAAATGTTTTGTAATTTCGGTCCAGTTTTCTAATTACACCAACTGCATGAATAACTTTGTAATCCCATATAAATGTATAGGATTACAAGGTTACATTTGCAGTCAATGAATCATTATTACTGTATAATAGAAAATAGTAGGTGTAGATACCTACTATATGAGGCATAACGGGAGGGGGTATAGGGTGGGTAAGAGTGTGTTGGCTAAAAGGCTTGCTCATTGGTTTACTGATATTATTTGCTTACGATTTGGATGTTGTTTGAATAGTTTTAAGGTACCTCTATAAATAGGAACGTTAGTTGCGATTTAAGTTAAGTGCGATTTAAAATCGAAATGACACGATTTTAATATTATAGGTACCTACTTTGACGATTGGAAGGCATTGGTTCACTGATATTATTTGCTTACGATTGGGATGTTGTTTGGTTAATTTTAAGGTACTTACATAAATACGTAAGTTTGCAATTTTAGATTATAATTTCCATTATACATTGACGATTGGTAGGCTTACTTATTAGTATACTTGTTGCTAACGATTTGGACGTTGCTTGGATAATCTTAAAATATAATACTTAATACATTGTAAGGTCACGTTTAATAATAATAATAATTCTTTATTGAACACCACAACTTACATACGATGAACTTACAATTAACATGCGGCAGATTAATGATTCTGACTTTGTTGAAATGCTAAATAGAATTAGATTAGGTGTGACTACACAAAAAGACCGCGACTTACTCTCGACTAGATTATTAACTCTCAATTCCGATTCAAATGAAAACAGATTAACTGAAATAATTGAACACCTCTCGAAACTTCCTGATGATACCGTTTGCTTATTACCTACAAAAAATATGTGTCAACAATTAAATACTGCAATGCTCAGATCTCTCCCACATCCTGAAATAAAACTTATAGCAATAGATAGCCTTGATTGTCCCAGGTACCTAACAAAAAGAGCTCGTGAATGTATAAAAAAATATGAAGACGATGCTACTATGACTGCAGGTCTGGAAGAGAACATAATTATAAAAATAGGCGCAAAAGTCATGTTAACATTGACGTGAGTCTCGGTTTAGTTAATGGGTCTATCGGCATTGTGCGAAAAGTAAAGGTTGATCCTGAAAATTCAAAAATAATTAAGAGAATATATATTTGAAATTATTAATAGAGCTTATGTTCATCGCGAACAATTTCCCATATGTATAGCCTATGCTATAACTATACATAAAAGTCAGGGCCTAAGTCTAAGTAATACGCTGATGGATATAGGTGCTGCAGTGTTCACATCCGGTCAAGCTTACGTGGCACTTTCGAGAGTTACAAGTCTGGGCGGTTTACATCTCATTAATGTCGACTTTGGAAGTATTAAAGCGCAGGAATCATCAATTTGTGAAAACAACAGATTAAAAAATATTTACCGTCCAGACTTGTCAAAAATTGTAACATCAAAGCCTCCGAGAAAAACCCACAGAGACAGGGAGTGGGCTTTGAGAAAAACTGTAGCTGAAGCTCAAGAAGTAGTACCGGAAAAGAAAAAGAGGAAGACTACATCCAAAAATAAGAAAATATCATAAGACAAAGCCTTTAAGAAAATTCGTTAGAAGTAGATGGTACCACAAAGTAGGACTCTACAAAAAGAAGTGAGATGCCATCAAAAACAACCTGTAAAAAACCCAAGTCTCGCAGCTCAGTCTTTCTACCGTAAAAAGTTGTGAGATCCATGTAATACCAAGTCGGATAATCTATTTAGTCTCTACTTAAAGGACCTTCTGTCTTAAGTTATTATATCAGTTATTATCATGCCAATATTAAAATATTTTACTTTTAAAACAAATAGATCGACTTGGACATCGCATGAAAACACAATGAATATTACAATCATATTAGATTCTTTAGTCTATCGCGCCTCACGCGATTGAAACTCTCGTCTCCAAAACAAGCTATAAATATATTATCTTTTCCAAGCGACTCATCGGATAACAACATGGCTCTGGGGGCATTTAAACTTCTCAATAAACCGAGAAGTCGATACGGGATTTAGCGCAACCAATTCACTAATACTTTTGTTCGCCATTAAAATTTCAGGAGCATTAACTTCTTTAAGATACTCACCTCAATCATCATATTCGGAAGGACTCTGGTGAGGAATTCGGTTGCTGGCCCGTCGTGCTGTGTAGTGTGATACATACTAATAATCAAATCATGCGATGTCCAAGTCGATCTATTTGTTTTAAAAGTAAAATATTTTAATATTGGCATGATAATAACTGATATAATAACTTAAGACAGAAGGTCCTTTAAGTAGAGACTAAATAGATTATCCGACTTGGTATTACATGGATCTCACAACTTTTTACGGTAGAAAGACTGAGCTGCGAGACTTGGGTTTTTTACAGGTTGTTTTTGATGGCATATAATATATTTTATGTAATAAATATTGTTGAAAAGTGTCTACATTTCCCCGAGGTTGGTTGAAGTAAAAACTGTGCTCACCACACATCACCAACTACTACTCTTCCTAGTCTGATGCTAGGGAAGTGTTTTTTCAGTCATTCAGTCTATTCAATCAGTCATTCGTGCTTGAAGCCCAGACAGCGGGGAAATGAGGTGGAAAATTATGTATTTATCGACGTTAGTAATTAACTCTATGATATAATATTAAACTTATGAATCGATTCGAGCATTACATTGTAGTAAATATTACGTTTTTAGCGTAGTCATGATAAACAGGTTGTAAGATCGCAGGTTCGGTTTCGCTTGTTACATTCAAAATATTGTTCAATTCAATAACTACATAAGTGACTTTTTTTTATTAAGAACGCGAGTATTAGAAATTGCTTCACGCAAATTAAACAACCAATTTACCCAAAAAATAAATAATCACTACGAGGAAACCTACAGCAATTTGAGTAAATATTTATTTAAT
The DNA here is from genome assembly GCA_944452665.1 of Stenoptilia bipunctidactyla. NCBI lineage: Eukaryota > Metazoa > Arthropoda > Insecta > Lepidoptera > Pterophoridae > Stenoptilia > Stenoptilia bipunctidactyla. The sequence continues at coordinate 29,142,707 of OX101727.1, read as the reverse complement.
GTCTCGCCTCATGAATACGTGTAATATGCCGGTTCTTTTTTAGAGAGAAGAAAGAGGAATATTAATAATAATAATAAATAATTTATTTCAGGTAATTTACACCCATCACAATTTGAAATTTCCAACATATCATACACTTAAACTGATAAAAATAAAATCTGAGTAAAACTAAAATAAAATAAAATCACAAAAGTACAATCAAATTAAATCAAATCATATAAATCTTAATAACAGTCGTAGGTAATAAAATTCTATGTCAGTTTCACAACCAAAATAATGATAGTAATATACAAATGTCAGTCATGTTTAAAAATTATTAGCAATAAAAAAAATATATAATAATAAAGAATAATAATATTAACAGAATGTTAAAGTTTCAGAATGTCAGTATTGTCTAGTTAGTCCATTGAAATGTTACATTTTTTAGGCCTAATCTTGCGTTTTCCAGAGGACGCAATTTTATTTTTTTGATGTGTAGAGGGAGTCAGTGTAGAGCTAAAACCAAGTTTGTGGGGTCGCCATCCTTGTCCTACGGCCGCCATCTTGAAAATAGGGGTTGAAATGGTTTTTACGATATATCTCTTAAGCTATTTATCTGATAAAAAAAATTATTAACATGTTTTGTTGCAAATTAAATTTTCTACAACTTTGGTCAAGTAACTTTTTGTCGTAGAACTGTAAATAAAAAAGTTATAAGTGAAAATGTTAAGGTCAGAAGGTTAGGTGGTGATGAAATTTTGGGAGATTTTAAACATTTTAAGTGTATCGATTAAGTAAACAAATTCTTGCCTCTATATAATATATTCCATAATATCCTCTAGCCCTTAAGTTAATACACAGCTTTTATATTACTTGTAATATCATATATTTATAGTAATTTTAATGTTTTTATACCTAATAGTTTTGTACACACCGTTAGAAAAGATATATGCGTACTCAATAATTTTGTTAGCATTTTTGAACGGTCATTAAACCAACGTTTGACCTAAGTTTCACTTGATGATAAGTAAAGATGAGGTTGATACAACGGCTTAAACAATCTCAGCACAAAATACTAGTTGATAGAATTGATTGAATCAGGCGTTACTTTGCGGAAATCCATGACAACTACCTTCCCTCCCTCCCTCAAGTAAGAAGCAAGCAATGCAATGAACACACACTTGAAACACTGTAACCCAGACCACGAGCTTCCACCGACACGTGTTTCGCTTCAACCAGAAGCATCCTCAGGTGCAGTTCGGTGGTGGTCGTTGCACCCTGCCGACAGAACCAGAGAGGGTAGTGAACCAACGCACGAAAATCCTGCATCCCTAGTGCAAGTGTGAGTCGCGGAATCAGCCAGGTCACTTAGTTATAGTAAATACTTGTTGTCTTAAAAGCTTTCCATAGCAACATAAAAGTAGATTTGCTTCATTAAACATCGCTTACAAATGATTGTTTTACAAGCCGTAATAATTAGTAAACTCTGTGTTTTAATGACAACTATTTATGTAAAGATACTTAAAAATAAGAAAACTTATAATATCGACCTATGCAAGTAATTAAATTTAAATTTATAATTAGTTATATGCAATAACCATCAGTGAACGAATATTGCAAAACGTTTATTTAAATTAGTTAAACTACGACGAAGATTGTATATCACAACGTAGTATTAAATTTATCTATCTTTACTATACATATTGTATACTGTTAAAATAAAAAATACAAAAATCTTTAGCACAGACGGTGGTTCGTTCTCTAAGCCGAAATTCTTAAGAGCAGCATATAGAACAGCATATGGAAAAAAGTTAAGACTACCTACTTACTTTGAATAAATTTTAATATTGAAATATGTCCGATATTTGAATATTATTTATCTTAGAATCTTTTATGCAAACGTAAAAAACCTCAGTCTTATTTTTGATAGTACGCTATCCTGAAAACCTCAGATAGACGAGTTAAGCAGAAAGATGTTTGCAGCCACCTACTCGCTGATGCGCCTACGCAATCTTCTTCCTTTTTCCACCAAAATATCGATTGCACATGATCTCATTTTACCTATTCTCAAATACGTAGATATATGCTATCTGGATGTCACCGAAAACCAACTCAATAAGCTCAAGCGCCTCCAAAATCTCTGTATAAGATTTGGACTACGCAAATATGATCACGTGTCTCAATACCGCGCTAAACTCAAGTGGCTTCCTATTCGCTTTCGCCGGAATATCCATGTTCTCTGTGTACTGTATCGTCTACTGTTCATTCCTACTGCACCGCGCTACTTTCATGAGCATTTCAAATTTCGTCACTCTCAACATGAGCGTATTCTACGGTCAATTGACAACCTTATGCTCAGTACACCTCTCCACTCCATGGATTACCTACATAAATCATTTATGGTTCGAGCAGTAAGCTTGTGGAACGAACTTCCTCTAAACATTAACCGCAAAATCACTTCTATGTTTAAAAAAAGTACTTAAATCCCACTTCTTGTGAGCGATTGAAATAAGCTAATCATTAATTTGTGTACTATAATATGTATATATTTATATATAATAGTCGTATATATATATGTGTATATAGTTATTTGTTCATTATATATCTATGTGTGTATTTTTATGTTTAAACATCTTTAAAATTTAATTATATTGATATGTAGTCTATGTTTTATAGATTTACAAGTATGCCTTAACCCCAAGCTACTTTTACGATTATCCTATGTCAATGGTTGTCTGGTAGAAATCGCTGCCCAGCGGTACGACTGCCAATGTGTAATCTCAGTCACTTTGAATGTATTTTAAATTGTTATAATATAAGGTTAACAATAAAGTGTAAATAAATAAATAAATATGCAACCAGTTATTTGTTAGCATCGGAGATTTATAATTAATGTAATGAAATTCTAATTTAATAATTGGTTAAATTATAAATCATCTTCATGATGGACTGGGAGCGAAATAAAAACATAGAATGTACCAGCTGCTTCTCTTCCCAGGCAAAGTCAGTTAAGGGAGAGAGGTTTTATTGGCGTTTTTTGTGGGCGATAGGCTGACCCCGTATCACTGCAATAGCCTCTCTTCATCATTACAATACCACCTTTGACAAACGTGACATCAGATGGTCTTATAACCTCTGATGTTCTGCTTACCTTGTAAGGGATACAGGCGTGAAAGTAAGTTTTAAATCATCATATAACAATAGTAATAAATTTAAAACAAGGAAAGATAATAATGATAAAAATTACTCTGTTAAGACTAGGAACGAACATAAGTTAGCGTTTCCCAAACTAAGGCTGGCTAAAAGCAGCAAATCATTTATTGGAATATCAATACGTATATATAACAAAATTCCGAAGTCAATTCAATCCCTGCCATTCAATAAATTTAAATCACACTCTATAAAAACACTCTATCTAGAAAAGCTTATTATAAAACTAAAGATTACTTTATACGATAAAAAGGGATTAAGCACAACAGGATATTTCTAAAAGTTTCTAATTACTTATTAATTTTGTTAACGGCTTGGCTGTGCGGTATGACATATGGCATACTGGTGACTGTTCCACTCACTTACTTTCTTGTCAAGACAACAGCAAGAACGTCATGCTCCCTCAGGCGGCATGGCTAGTGGTAGCGTCGGGTATCGGGTCACCCTCTTCCCTAAAATATGGTTGAGGAGGGTGATGGCTGGTGCTTGCGTTATACTCGTGAACGGGTGCTGCTAGCGGTGCCAGGTTGTTTTCCTGATGATACAATGACTATTTTATTCCATTCTTGTTTAAATACTCTGGTCCCAGTTTGTCATGTTCGTGTTGTGCATCCATAGCTCAATGCACCTACTATGTAAGAAATTTGGTTTTGGCATGACATTTGCTCTCACAATTAGCTGTCTTGTGTTTGTTTTTTTTTCATGTCATGATCAATTTGTACTGTATGTACCTATTTGTTTTAATTCGTATAATCCTGACTGAAAAAGAGTGCCAGGATTTTTTTTCCGCCGGCTTTTTTTGTCTCTTGGTCTACTGTAATATCTTATTCAATAACTATGAACACCTTGTTAAAGCCGAAATACAAAATTGTGACGCCATTAAGCGGCCATTCGATGGTCTTATGATGAATAAAATTTTTCATTTTCATTTTCATCATAATCCCGCTGTGGACCACGAGTTTCAATTCTGGAAGACCAAAATTAGTCTTATGCTTGCTCATGGATGTGAGAAGTTCTAGGCCAACGAAACTACTTCTCAAAATTATCTATCTAACGAATATGCAAGTATACAACACCGAGACCGACTACTGAATGCCTGATGGATGGTAACAAACATTCCCAATGAATACAAGTACGATTTTTAATTGCGATTGCTTCAATTTCCTTGAACTAAATATTTCAAGAAGGACAGAAAAAATATATATAAATGTTTGAACATAATATTTTCAAAGAATTAAGTGCATTTTGAGCTTTAATTTATTTATTAGGTCTCGTTTAAACATGTTTTGTAATATAAGACATCAACGCGTCCTAATTGATTGTAAAAAGTCGTTGTGGCGCCGTGGTTACTGTGTGTATCGTACGATATCACAGGTAAGCAACGTACGGCGCGGTCGGTACTTAGATGGGTGACCGCCGATCATTCATTTCTAACGGCGAATTCCGTGCTTCGGTGGGCACGTTAAGCTGTCGGTCCCGGTGCTGTATACTTGTTTACAGTAGTCGTTAGGGTTTGTCAGAAGCCATACCCTGAAAATTCTGACATCCACCACCCAGCACTGGGCCAGCTTGGTGGATTATGGCCTAAACCTCCTCATCCCCCAGGGGAGAGACTCATACCCTGCAGTGGGCTTATTACAAAGAGTTGTGATGATGATGATGATGACGCGTCCTATCACTAAAAAATAAACGTATTGTGAAATTTTACATACATTGATATTTTAAAATTAATTCTATTCCTAAGCCCACGTATTATATCTACAACCTCATCATCAATTACCTTCGGATGGGTTGAGGTCGAACGCAGGCTTACTAAACAATTCAAGTGAAACGTAGCGGAGTTTTCATTTTGGATCTAAATATTAAGTTATATAGTCAAGTTAATTTAAATAAGCTTATGAAAATTTAACAGGTCCAGTTAAATTGATTGTCATCTGACACAGTTGCCTACTATACACTTAATCTGTAATATTGCAACTTTATACACAGGTGGTACACAGGCAGAAATTATCTCTGCATCATCACATAAGATTTCAATTCCATATACCAGCCACCCTTCGTATGGTTTTCATATTTGACAGGTGAAACTTCCAGCAAAACATTTATCGTATCGGTAAACCTACTATTTTTAAATGATATTAACCTTATGGCTTCCAGGCCGCTATAATATCAATGGAGTCAGCGAGTTGGCACCTTTTGTTTTGATATAATATAAAAACATGCGTATGTAATATCTATTGAACGTTAATTACTTGGTTCATTTAAAAAAGCCGAGCGTGTCATAATCAAAGCGTTTTATCGGATATGATTGTAGCATTAAATTATAATATTTTTTTCTACAATATAATATTAAATGATGTGATCGCTTGCATGAATTATTAGAATAGCTGCAACATTCTAAAGTAGGTTCTATTGACGTGCACATGTTTATTCAGACCACAACTTCTGCTCCCCGATCCCACTATCAAATGACATCCGCGCTTCTTAGTGTTGGCAACACAATACAATATGTGAGGTAAGTAGTAAGTAGTAGTAAGTAGTTAATGTATCAAATACAATTTAAAGCATCGATACTTGAAATTTGCAAATATATTTATTATTTTATTTACAAATATATTTTTATTGTATTTTTTATTCTTTTTCGTTACAAATGAAAGTACAGTACTTTTGACAATATTGTCTGAATTTTCCATAATTCAATCTATGAAAAAAACAATTAGTTGCTTACTAAATTTGATCGCATTTAATTACATAGTTTAAACGACCAATATAGTGACCATAAAGTGAAACTAAAAAAAAATACTTATTTCAAATGATATTTCTCCCAGCAGACCTGGAAATTATAGAATAAAAATAAATTGTACCTTTGTACTCTGTCTTAATTTTTTTTTGTAATCAATTTTATTTTTAACTAGTGTACATAAATTGTTAAATATATAAATAATAAATAAAGCTACATTGCTAAAATCTGGTTCTAAAAGTCTTGCCATACGTAAAAATACTTTTCAGTTTCCACACTGATGAAAAGTGCTCCTTCATCCTAATAAAAAACAACACAAAATAAAACAATATTGCCCCGTCAATCTCCTATCGTACATTCTTTGCCACATAGCAAAAGGCCTTATTATGTAAATACAAGCAACTTGAAGTGATACTTGTATTTCGTGCAGCCTTTGTCATGATCACGGCCCTCCGTGTGACCTACTTGATATGCAGCTAACGACTGCATTTTCACTATCGTTCACTATCCTATTGAACACATCACTTTCTACAACTAAACTTCACCTTTTATGAATATGTTGATCGGTAATTATGTGCGTTTATTGCGCTTGTTACGTCTTCAGAGACGTATAAAGTTAGCTCTTTTTGGACTAAGTTTGGTGTTAGATTTTGCTGTATTGTGGGAAATACGTGTATTTAGGCATTTGTTTTATGTGGTATTTAAAATACTTAAGAAGCTGTAAATATACAAAAGTTAAAGAAAATTACAGTTGGAACTTTTGGTCACTTAGCGTCAGGACCATGCGGTTAAAGGTGAGGCAATTTATTAAAGTCTTGTTGGCGAATGTAGGCGGGGTTATAGCGCATCGCCTCGTGCAGGAGAGGCTCTCCACATCAATCCCAACAACACTTGTTAAAGTTAACCCTGTATGTTATCAGGTTTAGGTAACTTTGTTGTAGCACATACCTTATTAATATTATAAATGCGAAAGTTAGTATGTCAAGATGTGTGTTCCTTTTTCGCTCATAAACTAATGAATGAACTTGTATGAAACTTTAAAAATTATAGCTCATGCAGAATAACATATAGGCTATAAATTGTAAAAAAAATATCTGAATAAAAAAAAAATCAAGCTGTAGCGGTTTTTTGAACACGCACTGTCTCTTTGTAACTTAACAGATTGCATTGGTGGGTTTATGGTTAGGAATTATACATTAAAGAAAATTTTTAATCATCATTTTTATTATTGAAGATAGAGAGGTCTTTGGAGAAGCAAATAACGTATACTAGTCCTCTGCAGACGAAGCCCCAGCTGAATTTGTTATAAGTACTTAGATTGAAGTGCCTCCGACTTGTGGCTGTAGCGCTTGTATAGGACTCTACAAATGTGGCACTAAACATACATAGAGAGCTACTCATACAAAGTCAAAACGTGCATATCATAGCAACAAATCATCTTAACCACCGTAATTATGAATGCCTTCACGTGGTGACAATCACTGCGGTGTCAAGTTTAATAATAGGCATCCAAAGCATGTCGTTTTTCTGCCTCCTACGCACAACCTTGCCTAACTAGAGCAAAACAAATGTACGTATAAGCACAACAAGTGTTGCTTCAATTTTTTGGTAATCACTACCTTTATTTGTGACCTCAGTGGTGTAATGGTTTGAGTATTCGATTGCAGCAAGGATTTTTAGTTGGCTTTCTAGACGGGCCAGTGACGGCCACAAACAAAGTGCCTGATACATAATAAATATATCGATGTTTGAATATTTCTTATATTTACATCAAATTAAGTTTTCTTGGTAACTTGAGTTATGAATAGTTCAACTTAAATATATAACTGTTAAAAATAGAATTAGACAAAAATACAAATGCCGAATGCTTAATGGCTAATATCTTTGTACCAACCACCCAAACTAGGGTTCCAACTACTGACAGAGTTATCACGAATACTCGAGTTCCAGTATACATGGTGAATGGTGACAAATTTTAGATATTGAAGGAGAGCACTCTGTACTCGATTCTGATCATAATTATGTAATAAAAGTTGGAACTTAATTTTTCACTAAAACTCCCTAGAAATAAATACTACTATGTTACTATTTACTTTACATACAACTGTGTCTATCGCGGCACGTGACCTGGCACGCGGATCGCTGCCAACCCGAGCATAACCATGCGTTGCGTAATCAATTTTTTAACTCTCAGTTAAGCTTACTCAGTAAATAATTAATATTTATTTTTTATTATACTTTTTCTCTTCATGTATTATTTAAAACTATCACGTCCTTGAATTCCATAAAATTATTTAAAATAAAATCATTATTTAACTTCTAGAAATATTGTTCAAATATCTGTATAACAATCGGCAGCATTTATAATATACATGGTGACTTGTGACAAATTTTAGATACTGAAGGAGAGCACTCTGTACTCGATTCTGAACTTAAAAGTAGGTACTTAATTTTTCACTAGAAATCCCTATAAATAAATACTACTATATTACTTTTTACTTTACATACAAATGAGTCAATCGCGGCACGTGACCTGGCACGCGGAGCGCTTCCAACGCTAGCATAACCATGAGTTGCGCAATCAATTCTTTAAGTGTTGGTTAAGTTTACTCAGTAAATAATTATTATTAATTTTTTTATTATATTTTTATTTTTTGGTGTGATCTCAAACTATCACGTCCTTAAATTTCAAAAGTGACCCACCAGTCACCCTGTATATTGTGTGAACTGTCAGTGTGCTGAGTCTTTGTCTATTGTGTGTGTTTAATTGATGTATTTTGTTCTACCACTAGGTTATAAAATGCTTTCCACACTAGTTTCGATTATGGCACTTAAATACTACCTACTTGAAAAACTTGAAAAACCTCTTACTAATAATTGCTTATAAGTCTATGAGGATAAATAAATGTATGTTACTCTTTCACGCTAAAACAGCTAAGTTGATTGAGCTGAAATATTATGTTATACAGGATGGTAAAAAGTATCCTGCCTGGTGATATATTGATATGAAGAGCCAGTTTGTTGTTGAACCTTGTGCGTATATTATCGTCACTTACCATGAAGTGAGGTTGAGGTCTAACGCAAAAACGTGTGTTGAGGTAATTCAGCTCAGCTTCAATCCGATAACAACATGCGTAGGCAAGATATATAAGATTAGTCATCTTGCTGGGTTTGCTTTTAGCAAACCTCTGCAGGCACTCGGTGTGTCAAAAGTTAACTCACTTAACTCGGACTTAGCTTCAATCAAATATTTTTATTCAAAGTTATTTCATACATGGTACATCTACTCTGTATTGTGTCAATATGCTGATCACAATGTTTAGTAAAATTTCTTAAAATATTATTTATATTTTTTACAGGACTGGAAAAACTAATCCTGGGATGAAAAATGTTTAAACAGGATCTACTTCTCTTGGTAAGTACCTATTTGAACACTTATGTTTACGACATCAAATAATCATAGACCAGCTGTTCTCTTGGTAGTCGCGTCGATGTGGCATGCATTGCTTCTTGTTCCTTAAGTACGAGTCTTGCTCATATTATAAATGTGAACGTTTGGATGGATGGATGTATGGATGTTTGTTCCTCAATCACGGCCAAACGGCTTAACGGGTTTTTATGAAATTCGGCATAGTGATAGTATACCTACAGTAGGATAGCGCACATGCTATTTTTTATCCCCATGTTCCCGCGGGATGCAGAATGCGCGGGCGCAACCACGCGAGACAGCTAGTTCAATATATACGAATACTAAGTGTACGAGCATATGATGTCAGGCGTCACCCACACGCGCGCACATACAACGAAGGGTGTCCATTGCTGACCTTGCTTCATCCGTCTTCGGTTAGAAAGGTATTTTCTCTTGCATTGACTGTTTCCTTGCTTCAAAGGGAATAAAAAATACGTCATTGTTATGGCGAGTTTAATTAAGGTGTTTGTATAGTATCATTTTTTGATCGTATGTAAAATCAAACCAACATTATAAATGTGATAGTTCGCATGTATGTATGGCTGAGTTTCACATTCAAATGACTAAACTGAATTTAATGTAATTTGCTATGTAAATAGCTTACACATAGGGTATCTATTACACCACCTTTTATCCCAAAAAAGGAGACTTTGCACCTGTTTTGTTTTACCCATTTCGCATTAACGGGGTTTTCGAATGAAAGTAGGTACATACAGCCTTCACATATGATATGAAAACTTGCCCAACTTTGGTCTACTTTATCAAGGTTCTCTATTACTTGTATTCTCTTATAAGTTGGCACAATAGTTTTTCAAATTTTGTCGATGAATCACTGACGGATGGATGCCATACTGACATCATACATACATTTGCTTACATATGTCAAAATGTATAAAAAAAAAAATATTATTAATTTTAGAGTAAACCTTATTTATTTGGCGCCTGAGATGCTCGAGACACGAATATTGTCCAATATGATCAAAAAATAATCTTCTTTCCATTAATGCTTAAAATATCTTTTAAATATTTCAAATAAGATATAAAATATTATTAAACTCTTTATTAAACTCGGACTAATTTTAATATCTATTACAAAACTATGTTTTTTGCAAAAAGCCAGCTCTGATTCATTAGCCGGTCCCACCTTTACTTGTCTGCAAGTCGTTAAATTTAAAATTCGTTTTAGTTCACCCTAAGGCTGCAAACTGGACGGCAGCGACAGCGGCGCGGGCAGCGACGCGGGGAATCTGGGCCGTTCTTGACGCCAGCGGGCGAGACAGCGATTTGTCGCGGTTTCATACAAACTCAATACTTTCTATCGTGTCGCGGAAATCGCTGCCCGCTCTCGCTGTCGCTGCCGTCCAGTTTGCAGCCTAAGTGCTTAAATTCAATTAGTCTGAATTGGACCGACATAAATTTAAACATTGTATCTGACGTGCTGATACATCTCACATAATTACTCAGAACAAATTCGTAAGTCGTTGACATTTCAATGTATTTTAGTGGACGAAAACGGTCGTATTTTATTTACAAGGTCAGACTTATTTAATGATTATTTTCGAAAGTAAATTTAATAAAATCTATACCTAAACACAAGCAAATTTGTAGCAAATTCATATTAATTGAGAAAAACCGAACTAGAGAGAGTAATAAAAGTAAATGATGTGTTAAGAAGTATAAATTTATAAGTTTAAACCGAACCAGTAGTCTCAAAACCAACCTCTTTCCTAGCAAACAAGTAAAATGTCCCATCCAGATTATAATTCTGATTATAATTCTAGTCAAAACATTAAATAAAAACTTAATTTATTAATAATTTAACAAAGAAATGTAGTATTATAGAATTTAATAAAGAAATATAATATTATAGAATATTAACAAAGTGGAGCAAGTAAAGCACCCAGATTTTTTCGGACATTTTCAACAATCTTATTGCAGCTAATTTACACAAAGTCTGGAAAAGCTAAATTTTAAACTTTCCTCACGAATTACTGCATTCATACATTTCATCAGATAGTTTTTAGATTTAGGTAATGTGTTAGATAAACAAACGCGGATTACCTGACTAGGTTGTCGGATAATATTAATTAATAAAATATGGTATGTTTTTTTTTACCAACCAATAACAATAGAGTTCTACAAATAGGCTCATTCTACCAATAATTATGTTATAAAATGCTACTAGCTTATAGATAAAGTCCCCAGACAATCACACCAACTACATGTCCCCAAAGCAAGCATAGCTTGTGTTATGGGATACCATCTAGCGAACTAGGGGGAACCTAGAATATAAATAGATAAACGCGGAACATTTTTGTTTTTCTTGTTCCATGTGGGAGTCGAACCCACAATCACTGGCGTCTGAGGCAGACAGCTTTACCCCATCGCCAAAGTGGTCGTCATATTCATGAAATAACTGTACAATCCTATATAGTATTACATGAATTCGTTCACGCAATTACAATATAATGCACAACTCATGTATCTTATAGAATGCAACTTATCGTAAATTCAATTTATTTCCTCACTTGAGTGTAACGAGCCAGACCACAATAAACTTTTAACTACTTACTTTTTGATTATTTCCTACAATCTTCATATCATGTAACAACAAAGATGTATTTGACGAAACTCTGTGTTGTCGTGTTTTGCCTCATATCCATTAAATTAGTTCATGGGGTAAGTTTTTCACGTTGACCAAGATTGTGTGACATTATTTGTTGAGTAAACTAAAAACTATTACATATTTCAGTCTTATAACAAAGATGTGATTTGCATTTTAGAAACGGTACGTTTAAAATTAAGTTTATATCATTCTCAATTATTTGATTACGACTTTAACAAAAAATATGTTTACAACCTAAAAACCCAGCAATTAAAATGGAACAAAAACATAGCTCATGGCTAATTAACTAAGAAGTATCATTATCATTCTTATAACTAAGAAATAAAAAGTTTTTGCTTCGTAAAATCTCGGATTCCCGTGGTCTTTGTATAATTTACACAGGGTGTCATTACTTGACATGATATGCTCCATCCAAGTCATAAATATTATAAGAGTATTCGCTCATAGCTTATATAAAATAGCAACTAAGAAACTGAGGGGGCTGTATAGTGGCTATGCAATCTCTGTTTCTTAAGTAGTACGATGAGTTCATTTTTTTTAAATAAATTCCCCTATATAATATTATCAAAATAGTGTATACCTATGTATCTGCTGACACAGTTTGCTTAACATCCTATATATTTTTTGCAATCCTTTTTTCATATTCAAAGATGCTGAGTTATTTTTTTGTGGCTAAATCCTGCATTGGTAACGATAGTAATAATAAAATGATAATGCCTAAAGAATTTTGTATACCTGTCTAACGAGAAGGAATATTAATATTTGCTTAAACTATAACAGGCTGTTTAGTTTTTGCAATACTTTATTTATACTTACTTTTCAGGGCCGAGATCCCGTGTGCCAATTTGTACCAAATGCGCGCCGCAATTCCCCCTTACTTGCGAATTTACCATCCCACGATCCGTACGTTCCGAGACACAATAGTGTATTTTTCAATTGCACATCGACAATTTGCCACCCTCTCCATCTAGAATCATTGACGCAAATAACGTCCCCAAATTTAACGGTGAAAACTTGTTTTGCTGAGAACGAAGATTACAGATGCGAGCCGGTTAGATACAATTACATGAAAAACATTGACAAGTTGCTTCTCTTATCCACTAATATTCCGGACAAGATATTTTATTTGGTCGATTGTTTTGTTTATGCTGACGAAACTCGCGTATGCCAGAGAAAAGAAGAAAAGGCTGCCTACAGTAATTTAGTTGATCTCGGAACTATAGTACGACCTAAAGAACCTAACATTCTATCCCAAGACGAATTCTTATGTGAAGAAAATGCAAACAAAGATGTTAACTGTGACTTGATACCGTTTGTACCTTACGACGAGGAGTTAAGAGAGAAGAGTATTTATCCGACAACAAAGGACGTGTTATTGAAAAGTGGCACTTACCTTATAACACTGTCTTATGGCTGCATCGCTGATTGGTGCGGCTACAGGGGAAAATTGAAGACTACCCGGCGCTTTCAAAATTATGAGCCTCCAGGTGGAAAGACTTTTAGATGCTACTACGCTAAAGGACAGCAAGTCTGTAAGCAAACAAAATCTTACAGGTGATCGAATCACCACTCCTCGTTGCTATCCTCCACCGCTCCCTACAAATGTTTCATTTTAGTACAACTATACACTTTATATTACAATATTCATTGAAGTTTTCTTGATCTAAAGCATGTTCGGCTTTGGCGTTACATAAGCAGTGTCCTAAAAGTGAAAGTGGCGCATGCAGGGCTAACTTCACTGGTGCACATTTACTGGTCACAATTTCGACACAATTACTTCCAGCCAATCACTTTTGTTTTTTTTAATTTGGGTGAGATTAAAAAAAATTAAAACAGTTAATGACATCATTCAACCTCACTTTTAAAATAAAAACTTTGTAAGAGATTTGTACCTAATTTTACTAGTGAAACATTATTATTCAAATATTTTTACGTTAAATTCCTATGTTCATATCTCACGTAAAAGTTTTAGAAACTCAGGTTAATATAACCTTGATTATAGATCAGCTGGAGGCTTTAACATTGTACTGACTTTGAAATCGGTACTTCGTAATACGAAATTATTTCACAAGATTAATGTTTTAATACTTTGTTCATTGTACTTTTATCACGCGCTTTAGATCTATTTAGCTTACGGATAAGTTATGATGAAATATAAATTGTATTTGAAAAGCTCTTACTTAGCATGCTTAGCATTGCATACTCACAACTTTCTCTACTTAGCAACAGCTATCAAAAAACGTGCTAATTTCAGATGAGAACTTATATCATTCTACAATTTATATAAGTACATCTAATTTCTTGTCATATTTAACAAAAGCGTATTATTAACGCTGTTTTAAAGTAATTCATCCTTATTTGACAGTAATACAGATTAAATTTGCATAACTTGATGAACAATGCTTATGACGTAAACTTTAGCTATTGCCTTTAAACAGTTCATTCTCTCGGAAGTCCGAACACTTGGTAAGGGAATACAATACGTATTCTTCTCAGATTCACCATGTCATTAGTGTGACTTGAGATGACAACATTCTGTCACCTTCATTTTAATTTTCAACTACTTTAGTAATGAGCAGGGATTGGAATAGGTAAAGTTTAAAGTAGCAAATAAAGTCAAGTATAAGAAGAATTTATGCGCGTGCCTAAACTTAGCGGGAATTTTGAGATTTATATAAGTATAAGTTTTGTAAGTTTTTGCGATTTATTAAATAAAAGACGTTTTTACCAATATTTTATATAATTTATAACATTCTAAATCCGGTCCCGGCATCATTCATAGACATGGTTACATTATGATATACGTATCTTACCGATTTTTGTAACATATTTTTTAATGTAAACAATACTAGAAAGCTTATTTATGCAATTAATCATTTAAAATTCTTTTAAAGACACATAACACATTATTTAACACTGAGACATTTTATTTCTTGTTATAAAGTACTCAAAAAAAGTACATTTAATCATGACTTTTTCAAACAAGTTTGTTTACCAAAGAGATAAAGCTATTTTTTTTTTAATTAAATACCTTCATTATTTTTGTCCCTAGTCATTAGTCAGTGAGTCATACAGCGTTCCAGTCAAACCATGTGTAGGCGCAAGGCCTAATATAATATCCTTGTCTGTTTACAAATCTACCTTTCAAATTTCGAATATGATATGTATACGAAATTAACGACAAACGATACTGTGGTTTCGTGATCCTTGTTTATGTTACCATAGTGTGTCGTAATAGAGAAGTAATAGCAAATAGTAAGGCAATAGTAGCCCTTCAGAAAATCTGGCTCACCGCAACGGCCAGCGAAAGACAAAGAGTTAAGTAGAGCAGCGGTACGCTACCGATCATTGCGTAATACTCGTATAAGGCTACTAAGAATGTAGGGTTGCCAGCTGTAATATTGTTTTAATTTTTTTTAACAACGTGAATTTTTCTATATTCCATCCAAAAATCCTGATCCTAAGTGGCTCTCCCTCATGTTTCACTCTCAAAGTGCTCAGACATGATACGGAAAGCAACCCTCCGCAACTTACAAAAGAGTCTCGCAATCCAGCTCATTAAAATCCTTATTTTCATAATTAATTATAGTTAATTAGGCTCAGGACAGCTTGAATATGTTACAAAAAAATGTGAGCCAAACATAAATTTACTCCTGCCTATTTATTGCCTGAAAGGCAGTTTTCAGGATCTTAGTCGAAGCTCCCACCTTTATATACAAAAGCTCCTTTGCAATACCCTAATTAGAAGTGTCATTGACTATAGACTTCTGGACCCATGTAATAAGTCAGCTCTTGAGGCCATCAATAAAATTGAGAACAAGTCAATCCGCATAATCCTAAGTGCAAAAACATATTGTCTTGCCATCGCAATGAGAGTTGAATGTAATGAGCCCCTTACATCTTCGTCGACAGTTTCTAGCTGGGAGGTTAACTTCAAGAACACTTTTTCACTTTTCATCTATCCTCTTATATAATATAATATTTAGCTCTAAAATAATCTTACTGGCGCAGCAAAATTCCTTTTAGCCTGCACAAGTATATGCTAATACTCCAATCTTCCAGTGTAAAATTGAATACGTAGTTACCTTTCCTTACGAATATCTAGTACTTTTCCCTTCAGTTTTGACGGACTTTGGTGTTGCAAAAATTTTCCTGACGCAAATTTTATTTTTAACAGCATCGTCAATTTTTTTTTTTTTTTTATAATTGACTAAACCCGCGTTTGACCTCAATCTCACCTGATGGTAAGTGACGATGAGGTCGAAGATGAAAGCACGCGGGTTTAGGAAGAAACTGGCTCTTTATACAATATTGCCATTTACAATATACAATATTGTAAATGGCAAGACTGAATTCTGATATGGCTCCAAGCCCCCCAAGAGTTTTAAGCGTATCAAGAGTTTAGGAATTCATGGTGCTCTTATCTTTCCAGTGCCCGCCCCCTTACTACACACTCCTGTTCCTCTGTGACCTTTACATTGCCTTAGCCTGGATTCCTGGTCATTCCGAAACAATTGGTAACTGTACAATGGACTGTTTTGCAGAAACGCTGTCGTTGTAGGGTCAATGGAACACTACAGGTCCTTCTCCTATGGTCTAATCATGCTGGCTAAGTCGCGATTACCATCAAACTGGAGCAACGAATGGGTCAAGACCGATTGTGAAGTAGGATTTATGGAGAAATTCCGCCCATAATACCACCTTAACCTTGGTTCTGTATCCATAAAAAATAAGTTAAAAAGTCAACTCTTTTGGGTCACTGCTATCATCCGGCATTTTTGAACAGTGTTGGAATTCTAGACCCCCAACATGTGGCTGTGGGCTGAAGCCTGGGACGGTGGATCAAATATTTTTAACTACCCCTACACCCCACCTCTCTATATGATATATTTCCTCTCCAGTTCCCCAGACAGACCAGCATGAAGGTCCTCCTATTCTCTAGTCACCCCCATATTCTTAAAATCCTTTGTGAAATATTTATTTAGTCTATAGTTGCATTAGATGTTAACGTTACTATGTAATTATATTTTATACTTATGTGTCTATTGGCGATAGTAATAACTGTGTTGTCTAATTGTTGTAGGTGATTAATTGTCCAGCTTTCGTCGCGCCCCATCTGTTATGTTACATTTATTTCAAACACTACTTCTAACCCGTGTCTGTCTCGGCTGGTTGCCATTAAGGTAAAGGAAGAAGAAGAAGACAAACTACGTGAATTTGATATATTTTAATACATGAATGTGCTTCTTTATACTTTTTTATAAAAATATACAATATCTATTAGACACTGTAAACATTATGTGGAATTAACAACTATGGAACAAAAATAATTTAAATACAAAATAATCAAATTGTAACGTTATCGTCCGAAACACACTTTTACTTTAATTAAAACTGAATTTAAAAGATTTTTTGTTCATATTGAAATGTATCAAATCACAATAATGTTAGAGTTGTTTAATGAAGAAATAAATTATATCAAACAAAATTAAAACATAAGATAACTTGAAACCCTTGCAAACCCGACTTAACTCGTTATCGAGTAAAGGTACGTTTGTTTGATCTAGGGTCATCACAACTACAAATTAAATTTCAATGAAAACCAGGAACGAGTACCTACAGCTAGTAATTTAAATTATGATTGGATTAATCTATTACACGATAATGGTACGTGAAGATACTTAAATCATTCCTTGAGAACACTATAAACAAAATAGCACTTGGAAGATTTATTTACAAAAATAAATAAATATTTCTGATATTCACACAACACTGTCTAGCCCAAATTAAGTTTTTAAAGAACTTGTGTTATAGATACTAGAAAACAGACATTATACGTATATTTTATAAGAAAATAATCTTAAATTAAGAGTAATCATCCATGACTTGATGGCTTATACCTGTATTCATCGCAAATATCCACCGCCACCGGGATTCAACCTCCCGATGTACATTAACACTATTCCAACCGGTCGTCGATAAAGATGGTTTATCGTGGGTCGTAGGTACCTTAAAGGCCACCAGCCAGCTAGCTCTATCGGATTATTTGTCTTCGAAGACAGGTGAATCCCAATGAGTCCAATAGTTAAGAAAAATCATTATCGAAAAACGAAGCTGTAATGCAGGAGCTTATGACTCAAAGGAAGTTCTTAGTCAACTAAGGCCTCCCTCAACGATCTCTACATTATTTGGTTTAACTCAGCCCAAGTCCAACGTCCGCCGGAGACCTTAGCCATCGGTTCACCTCCTTGCGCGCTGACAATCTAGTTTTTATAACACCATGCATAACTTAAAAAAAAAGTATTTAAAATTAAGAAATAATAGTCAACGGCTTGAGACAGCCCTACGATCTGAAACGATTGCATTCCTTGAATATGCTCTAGGCCGCTCTCACGTTGACCATTAGGATACACCCACTAACTGGCCGCTGCTTTTCGTAAATCGTACATAAATTACAAAATACTGTTTTATAGCTAAACGTTCAACAGTATATTGCCATACTGAGTCACTAACATTTCATAATGATAGATTTATTACAAACTGTCGTTCTAAAAACGTGGTTGGTAAAGTATAGCAAAAACAAAAAAAAATAGTTCCAAAATAAGTAATATAAGTACTTAAATGTTTTGCAATTACATTTGCATTAAAACCCAACTAACCTATAAAGATCTGAAAATAGCAATGGCTTTAGCAACTTTTAAATTTATACATATGGAAAATTTAAGAAGAAGAGAAGCCTGCCGGACCTACCGAACGCTGCCAGTGCCTTTATAAAAAGGATTGAGGTGAGATGAGATGATAAAATTCAAATTCAAATTCAAAAAAATTTATTCATAGATGCTTTGAAGCGAAAGCTGATCTCATACAAAAGATTGCTTTTTTTCATAAAAATCACCCGATAACACTAGATATGAGCCTCAAAGGAAATAGTGCATTTGATTTTAAAAAATACAATATTGCAAAATGTCACCTATTTAAAACTTCACTATCATTTATTCCAAAATTCGTACCATAGATAGAAGTAGAATATCTTGGTGACGTCGATTACTTCCACGTGCTGTCTACGGCATCTTTGCTACCCACATAGGCAAAGAGTGCTTTAGTATTCGCTATTAAATTACTTTTTACCTCTTACCACATTTATCAAATTTTGACAAATCAAATAAAAGAATGCAAACTTCCGGACACATAAGTTTTGTTAGACCATCACCTATTTTCAAACGCTTGTTTCACATTGAAATTACAAAAGCACATAGAATAACTTTTTAATGGCTCCATCACAACTAGATCTTGATGTTATCTCCGCTATTAATATGCATATATGCCTTTTATTGTGTGTCTAGCGCTACAATAATGCACGAACTATGCTGAAGTGTACAGAAGTAATTATTCAAATACGTCTCATAATACGCAGGGTATAAAATTTGCTCTTGAAACTAAGTCGACGTCTCTAGTAAATTGAAAGCGATGACCGCTTACAACTCGGTCTAGGTCAGAGATATAAGAAAATTAATTATTTGTGCAAAAGCGGAAAATTTGTACTAAATTATTACTTACCTGTTGATTGCTGTTGTAAATCCGTAAAGACATATAAATAATAAATAAATATTTCTGACACTCACACAACATTATCTAGCCCAATAAATTTTCTTAAAGAACTTGTGTTATGGATACTAGATAATAATAATAATAATAATAATAATAATATATTTATTTCCAAAAAGTAGTTACAAAGCTGAACAGGTTTTACATAGTTATAGGAATTAAGATAATGTACATTATATATATTCTTCTTTTTTTATACAACAGACCCCGAACTAGGAACTTGTCCTGTATCTCGGGAGTCTATAATTATGATTACTTACAAAATTAATATAAAAATTTTCAACTGAGGAGCTAATAAAGTTACAATCCTTTTTTATGGAGATTATTACATACGGCGGATCACTTGAGTGTGAGTGAGTGTTTGTGTGTGTGTATGTGTGTGTGTGTGTATGTGTGTGTGTGTCTGTGAGTGTGTGTGTTGAAAGTACCCAGTGTTTGTGCAGTTATGTTTTTGTGTGCGTGAAGGGCATTATGTAGTAGCTGTTGGGAATTTTATATTAGATATGAAATGGCGAATGTTCAGTTCCGAATCTGTGACCAAACTCTCTGTAGACAGGTAAGAAAGATGGAGCAACAGATTGACTACTAGAGTTTTGGCCTCTCTTATGCTGCATTCACTTATGTGGCACAGTTGATGCATGCGATTGTATACAAATGGATGAGTGAAACTAGGTAAACGACATGCAAATGCAGTGTTTACGCATTGTTGAGGAACAGCGAAAACTCTTTTTTTTAATAAATTCGTGTAAATTTCAGAGTTTAAGATCTTACGGTGATAATAAAGTGTTACACGAAGAATGAATAGTTTACGCACGCTTAAGAATTTGGTTTCCCGGTACAGCTGATCAGTGGGATAGTAATAATGCTTCTTATATGCAACTTTAATTACTGATCTCTGAGCTCTCTCCAGTCCCAGCATTGCCGTCTTCCCAGCTCCACCCCACACTCTTATACAATAACATATAAGGGATTCACAGAGGGCCACATAAACAAGCCGAACTGTTTTGGCGTCGGCTGAGTTACGCAAGAGTTTCATGATGTGAATCAGTTTGCGCACTCTGTTTGCCATCAAAATTAAGTGTGGTTTGAAGGACAGGCTTTCGTCAATTTCTACTCCCAGGTACTTAATGCAATGTGTGCGCTCAATCGATGGACATACACAATCAGTGTTATTGGCAGGATTACATTCTGAATGAACTGTTAATTTAGATACTAGCCTAGGTTCGGATGCTTTGGTAATTCTGAAACACACAAATTTAGTTTTGGAGATGTTTAAAGTAAGAAGATTTGCATCTAGGTAATTATTTACTCGATTCAAAGTGAGCTGAGCTTGCTGAAAAGCTATATCCCAGGTTTTACCATATGAGAGCAAGACGGTATCGTCAGCGTAGCAAATGGTATCTACAGAGTGAGGGAGCAGATTCGAGATGTCATTAATATACGCTAAGAATAGAATCGGGCCAAGGACGCTGCCTTGAGGAACGCCAAAATTCAGAATTACTTCATCGCTGATTGTGTCTCCAACTCGTACGCATTGGCGCCTATCACTCATGTAACTCATAAACCACTGAAGGGGTAAGCCTCTGACTCCTAGATTTTCAAGTTTCTTGAGGAGGATACTTGGTGATATGGTGTCGAATGCCTTAGCGAGGTCTAAGAAAATACCAATGCAGTGCTGTTTACCGTCAAGGGCATTCGACACTTTTTCCACAAGTTTTTGCACTGCATCCTCAGTGGCCATGCCTGATCGGAAACCATACTGGTTTGTCGATAGCAGCGAGTTTTTTTCAAAGAAGCGAATAAGACGAGAACTCAGTACTTTTTCCATCAGATACTGATATACTTAAGAAATATATAAACATCCATGGCTTGACGACTAATATCTGTGTTCATCACACAAATATCCGCCGCCGCCGGGATTCGAACCCAGGAGTTCTGGCATAGAAGGCAATGTATGTTACCGTTACACCAGCCGGTTGTCTGGATGGATTTTATTCATTTAAATTCTTTTAATTTTGAATATATGAACATTTTGTACTGCTTGTCTATGATTTTATTTATACATATAACTAGCTGACCCGGCATACGTTGTTTTGCCAAATAAATAAAAAAGAAAAAATAGATGTTGGCCGATTCTCATAGATACCGGATAAGCACAAAAAATTTCATCAAAATCGGTCAAGCCGTTTCGGAGGAGTATGGCAACGAAAACTGTGACACGAGAATTTTATATATTAGATAACTAAACATATTGTAATATTAAAAATATAAACATATTATTAACACAATCATAAAACTGACCATAAATTGCTTATCACAATTAACTTCCAGCCAACGTTTCGATACTTGTTTTTGAATACTACTAATAAAATACATTTTGAGAAAACCAAATTAAAAAATAGTTTTGTTAATAAAATAACCATATTCTTTATTTAAAGATTATTTATTTGAGTGTAATTATAGATAATAGAATACATTTGTAATGTGTCTGGGTTTCTGTGAATAGAGGATGGGGTAGACGTCTTTGTCTCAAACTACAGCTCTTGACAATCCTTCTCTCAATAGCTAATACTAGTTTCATCATTATCGTCACAACTCTTTGTAATGAGCCCACTGTAATGAGCCAAACCCGATTTAAAACGTTCTCGCTCACGAACACTCGCAGATTGTGCTTAGGCAGCGCGAGCGCATGCGAGCAAGGCTATGAGCATAATCAACATGGAATGCGCAAGCGGCCTCAAATTCACACATAGTAGCATGCATAAGCCGGCGTTTGATGGCATTAGCTGCCTTCATAAGCAGGGATATTGACTGACATGTAAATAGACTTTATGTCTGTGGTTGTGATGGTACAGTCGAAACGAATGTCGATGGACTGAAGGAGTTGATGTAAGGTTTTGATATTCTAAAATTCTAAGTTTAAAGGTTTTATTAAGTAGGGTATATTTTTACAGGATTTCATCACGTGTAATGAATATTTGATATATTTTAGTCGATGCTTTGTCGCCGCTTCAGACACTTTGCTTTTTAGGCCAGTAAATAAACTTCCAGTTTAAAACTTTTTTTATCATACTAGGTTCATATTATATTGGTAAAACTTCGTTAAATACATAATATTTTATTTCGCTTTACAATCTTGCCGTGCCCAAACGCGTATTCGAAACAATCTTAAATTTTTAACAGAGTTCAGGTATTCATAATTTTATTTCAGATTTATTATCATAGTTACAAACTACAAAAAATATGTTCAGTATATAGAAGTGAGTGAAGTAGGTTATTACGACTTGATGAATGAATATACCTACTCCATGGATTGTAGCAATGATTACGATTTAATACTAATGACACTTAATCTTTATAAATGTGTGTTTGCGATAAGCTCCGTGAAGGTTGAAGGTAGGAGTCCTTGAAAACGAATCAGTTCATTATTAGACGTGACTGTAGTACAGTCACGTCTAATAACATGTATACATTCTAATTGGAATTTGAACCTTATCACAACCGAATAACTTGCGAAGTGTGCACATATTAATGCACGTGACTGTATATTATAGACATTAAACATCAATATTAAAATTATGAGTACTCCATTGTTATGAAGCAAAAGTACAGAACATATGCTTAATGCGATTTTGGTCCAGATTTGCAATTTTGCTTAGAAATAACGTTATAATAGGAATCAAATGATGATAACCTTCTCGAATAAATATTATATAGAAAACTGGAAGATTTTTTAATGTCGATTATTACATTTAAACATTAGAGCAGTCACTTAAACATCAGACAGACTCTGTTTTATATGACTGTATATTAGTATTGACGTTTGACATAACTACTATACATCGCTTTAAAAAAAGATTTGAATTCATACTCCACACGTGCATAAAGCCAACACCCTGCCCTTTATTTGTAATTACTGCTGAGTAATAATTCGTATGACTTCTGATTTATATTATCTAACCCTCAAGGTTAATTATTTTGACAAGAAAACAAGGTAACGACAGACTTGAGAATAAGCAAGGATAACGAGGCATTACTTCACGAAATACCCACGTTTAATAATTTAGTAAAACAGTTACTCATTCACACCCACGATATAACTAGGCACATTGAAATATGATGCAAAATCATATTTATAACTTCACTGTACCATATTACATAAAAATAACTTTTTCTAATGAAATTTCCAATGCGGACGTGGTTTGATAGCATAGGACCAAAAACAGAAACCAAAGAATGGCTTCGGCTAAAGTAAAAAAAAAACAATTTTGTAAGTAAACATTGAAAGAATTAACATAGAGAATAGCGACTAGCCGAAGCCTAGACAAGCCCTGACAGGTTTTCGTGGTTTGGCCTTCGTACATTATAAATGAAACGTGTTGTCAATTAATTATTAATAACTTAATAGTTAATTATTAAATAAATTAAAGTAAAAAGAAAAAGCATTTTTTAATTTCGTCCTTCACTTGTTCGGTAAATTTTGCTTGATTACCTCTGAGATTTCTGGCACCTGTTTTAAACGAACCGCTCTACATCATTCCTAAACTTCTTTAGCATCACTGGGTACTTATATAGGTTAAGGAGGTATTTTTATATTAAAATATAGAGTATAAAAAATCGTATTAAAAAAATAACACTATATATTTTGCTGTTTATATTACTTAATCTTAATTGTATTTTTGATAATATAATGTCACAGGAAGCTGTGTATCAACTTCCTATGACATTAATTTAGTCCAATACAACAGATAGTAAAACAACTAAAATCTTTATGAACTGAAATTTTAAATAAAAACGTTTTCACATTCTGACAAAGGCTTGCCTCTAACAATGCGGTCATACGTCGGGCCGCGCGCAAGGCTATGCTTTATCCAAAAATACGACCATATAGGGTATGTACCGTTCAAGAGCAAGCGATTATTATTTGTTAGAAAATTACATTTATCTGTAGAAGAAGAAGGTGTCAATCATACATCCGAGCGCAGTACAGTCACATTCAACAGTTCAAAGGAAATATCGCATCGTAATATTAAATAAATTGAGTTAACTTTATGGTACTATCACACACAAAATGTGTCTTAAGACTTGGGAAGAAAACGAAGAAGAAATTATTTGATAATTTCATATTGTTGGGCATAAATAGATAAATATATTTAATTCACAAAAAAGAGAATTCTTCCATGCTGGACTGGGAGCGAAAGAAATACATGGAATGTGCCAGCTGCTTCTCTTCTCAGGCATACTGAGGCAGAGGTTTTATAGACGTTTTTTGTGGGCGATGGTCTGACTCCCTGTCACCTCCAAATTTGTCAAACGTGACATCAGATGGTTTTATAGCGTCTGGTGTTCTGCCTACCCCATAAGGGGTACAGGCGTGCATGTATGTATGTACTAATCAGGGAATGGGCCAATAGTGCTAATAGAACCTTAAATGAAATGGCTCAAAATGAATGTTTGAAGTAAGTGGACAATTTATTTCTACGTATGAGACATTTGAAGCACCTTATGTATGTATGAATTACTCAACAATAAACATCATCATCACCACTCGGTATAAGTAGCCCACAACAGGGCTATGAGCGTCTCCTCTGGGTGACGAGGAGTCTTATTTAGGCCGTAGGTAATCCACCAAACTGTCCCAGTGCTGGTTGGTGGATGTCAGAATTTTCAGCCCGCAGAAATGGCTTCTGACAAACCCTAACGACTAATATATACAAGTACACAGCACCCGGGCCGACGCGACGGCTTAACGTGCCCTCCGAAGCACAGAAGTTGTCGTGAGAAATAAATATTCGGCGATCACCCATCCTGTTACCGACCGCACCGAACATCGCTTTACCTGCGATATCGTATGATATGAATGGTTACCGCGGCGCGGCGCCACAACTCAACAAGAAGCAGGGATCAAACTCGCTATGAGGCTGGCATTCGAGTGCTTTATTTTTTTACAGCAATTCTTGCGTTAACTGCACTTTGCAAATAATACAGCTACAAATAGTTTCTAAGAAACAAAAATTTTTTTTAATAATTAATCATTTTTAATTTTTATGAATAATTAAAATGAAGTGTTGTAATTTTTCACGAAACAAATCTACTAATAGTATTAAATTCTCATGGTGCCTGTACTCTAAGGCCATATTCGCGAGAACAACCTCGATGTCACTT
Source organism: Stenoptilia bipunctidactyla (assembly GCA_944452665.1). Taxonomy (NCBI): domain Eukaryota; kingdom Metazoa; phylum Arthropoda; class Insecta; order Lepidoptera; family Pterophoridae; genus Stenoptilia; species Stenoptilia bipunctidactyla. The sequence goes on along the minus strand of OX101727.1, from coordinate 29,116,913 downwards.
AGACGAAACTAATGATTAGAACACACACCTCCGCGATCAATGTCAGATTCATTATTAATATATTTTTTAAACACTACAACTTCGCTTTTCGTCTTGATGGGTCTGGGGATGGACTAGAGGCAAAGGGCCCCCCCTTTTTTTAGCTTTTTAGAGGCTTTGCTGAGTAGGATTGCGTTAAGTTTTCAAAATTCGTGTATTGCGGGATCTGACATCGAAACTTCGCGTTAAATTGTATATTACAGGAAAAGTAAACGCGATAAATCGTTGCTTGCGCGCCGATTGGAATTTTGTACTTTTCTATGCGTCAGCCTGTAGTAAAAGTTCTAAGACATTACGATGATTTACTTACCAGTTTCTGAACGCTAATCCTTCTTATTGAGTAAACTGGAAGGAGTGATATTAAGTAGATACAACGTTTTTTACAAATCTACTTCTCAGAATTGCCATTCATAAGAGTTGTGAATTATAAGTATATTATTAAATATGGATACTTGCCAGTCACGATTGAGGGTCCACCTTTAATCGAATGTAACTTTTGAGCCTCTCTCCATCATTATAATACCTCATTTGTCAAACGTGACATCAGATGGTCTTATAACCTCTGGTGTTCTACCTACCCCATAAAGGATACGGGCGTAACGAGGAGTTTAACCGATATACTAGTAAGCTTCCAATAATTTTAAAACTGTTTTTATAATACGAAGACTGGCCAACGGGCATGGCCAGAAGTGGTTTAGTTCATGTTGCGTTTCCAAACCAAGGTTTAAGCTGAAAAGCTAATTTTTTGAGTTTTTATATTTATTGTAGCCCAGTATTATTAAAATTAAGATAATGCCTACATTATAATCCTAATCATACTAAGGTACACGAGGTTACTTAAAATTATCTTTAGATAAAACATACCTAAGTTTACTGCTTGATATAATTCGAAGTTGAAGAACAACCTAGTATTAAAAACACTTAGATCGTTGGCCAGCGACAATCGATTGAAAATAACTCAGCACACGTCTTTTATTGTGATTAAAATACAAAGCTGATTACAAAACCAAGGTTGAGATCTACTGGCAAAACCACTTGGGACTTGGGACATAAGTTTGCAATACATATTGTCATTACTAAACTGTAGCGAATATGATAATGGGCTGATCGAGAGCAATAGCCAGTCTTAGTGCGGATCGAATTTGCTATGCGTGCCGAAAATGCTTATTAACATACGGTGTTACTTATATGAAAGCGATAATTATCAATGACGAGCTTTCCTCTGATGGCCTCCGAAATTCAGTGTTAGCCTCTCAGACATACATCTACATAGACAACGCAAGTGTCACGATTTGTATTGAAACCAATCGTGCCGACTTTTTAACACTTTTTGTGACGTCTCAGCTGATATTTATTGCTGGAAAATACAAACCGATTCAAAAAAAATGATGCCGCCGATAAAATCGATTATTAAGAACGATATTAAAATTGTGAAATCGATTTTCTAATAGACAAACATACGCGGGGACTGAATCTAACGGCGACCAATATCTAATATCAATATCTAATATAATATCATTTTTAATGCTTTTGCAAGCTTATTTAATTTGTTTATTACTGAACGACCCGCATTTGACCCTAACCGTGCTTGAAGGAAAATGACGATTAACTTAAAGATGTAGCACACGCTTAGAATAGAACTGTCTCACCATAAAACTATGCTGAATATGTCCTTTTATGAAAATTATAAGGCAAATATCAGGTAATTTTCAAATCCTACTAACAAGCAAATACTTCTTAAAAAGAAAATGGGAATATAATAGAAGTAAATTTGTTGCCAGACGACCATTCAAGAAGAAAAGAGACATACATGTATTATAGTTTCACAATCTGAGCTAATTTCGGAACCAACCACTCATCAACCTAGCGCCCTCGTTTTTTTCAATCACCGCCAGAAACCATTAATCGACACATCATAAATAATTACGCAACGTCCTATATTTAAGAAAAACATGTCTTTAAGTTAATTAACTTTCAAAAAAGGCAATTTAACCAAACCGGGAGAATCTTTCTCAGTCTCAAAACCCATCTGCCTAGTACTAGGCAGGTCACGTCGCAGTTTACGTAAGTTTGACAACTCTCAAGAGTGGACGCGTGGGTGAAAGCGCCATGGTATCGCAACACAACTCGCCCTTACTACAATTGGCAGGCTGACTCAATCCTGCGCAGACGCCGCCGTCGTCGCCGGTATACGTAACGACCTCGCTTTCTGAGTGTCAGGGTTCGATGTTGACGTAAAGATTACAATAATTGCCTAATCTGTTGTAAATTTATAGTCGGGAGATGAGGTTGTGTTAGTTTTTTTTACATGAGTGTAAATCATAATAGTAATTCGAAATCACAATGTAATTATTTCTCTTAATTGTCATTTCAAGGTTTTTGTACATAATAAATAGTGCTGGTCATTGTATAGATTAGGTCGCAGATTTTGAGACCACCTACTGTGTTATTTCAATTAGGTATAACTACTGTTATTTAATATGAAACTGATCTAAACTTCATTTTTAATATGGCACACATATTCAAATTACATTTAAGTCATATCACGACATCTTTTGTTATCAGTGTCTTGTTATGAGTCCGATTATCATGGGTCCGGAAAATTCCATATACTTAAAATACACTTTTTTTTAACATCAAGTTGTTATGAAGTTGTTATGATGGGGTTTTAAAAAATACTGTTATGAAAATCCCCTGATATTATAAGTTTTCGTGTGCCGCTTGGTCTAGTTATACTATCACACCGATAAAGGATTAATTTATAAAATAGGTTATCATAGACTAACAGTGTGCAAAAAGCATAAATGAAAGTGTAGTCTAAAAATACAAATTATCTTTAAAAAAGTACTACATTTCAGAAAATTAACAAATAAAAAATAGTAATACGTCACACCATCTAATAAACTATGTCGACGATCGCAGCAGCAGACATCTTGTCTAAGAAATAATAGTTTTATCATCCATGTATTCAGATACTCACTCCATAACCTTTTTTCTCAAAGTTTCTACAAAAGTTAAATCAGATAACTAAGAACTTTATTCCGAGACTTTTATAACCTTTTGTAAGTACTTTACTACACCTCTATGCAAAATTAGTATTTCGTATGTAGGTCAAAAGCGGGGAGAACATCTATGGAAATTAAAAACAATCTATGGAATATTTAAAAAGTCAACCAAATCCAAAAAGTCTATGAAAATTAAACATTTGCTGTCTAATCACTTTCCTTGTCAACTTCGCCCTATATTTAGAAAGTGCGACAAACAACGTATTTGTTAACAGTTATGTTACGTTGAGTAACATTATTACACAATTTAATTCGATAATAAATATGTTAATCTGACTTCCGAATGACCGAAATATCAAAATAACTTGTTACGCACTGTGACAGAAATTCGCGCGTGAACTTTCGGTAATGTAAACATTTGAATTCTAAGACAGATACAGGCAGACACACATAATATAACAGTACTTATGTATTTACATTTATAGGGCTTTTGTCTTTATTAATCATTGGAAAAATAAAACATTGTGAAAAATATGTGTTTTACATAGTATTCTAATTAATTTTTTTTAGATATAACGATGTTTGATCTCACATAAAATTATAATAAGAAAAACTGATAATTTTACTTTGCTGATCTTGTATCTGACTATGTCACACAATGACAAAACACTATCGAATTCGATGTGTTACATAACAGTAAAACGTTTTTTAATATCCAGCTACGATCGCGAAAATAACGTATCACAGTGCGTAGCCGGTCAGTCAGTAAGCATTACCACGTCAAGTGTAAGTGACCGTCTTGTTAGCAGTGCGGTCGCGTCACGCGAGAGTAAAAGTGTTTTTATACTATGTCACACTTCTAAATTGAGCATTTCATTTCGTGCACAATCAATTGTAAGCTATTGAATGCATGCTAATTGGTATGATAACATATAAAAGGCCAATTGTACAACCAGAATTAATAAGGACTATGTGTAGTCATTGTCATATTAATATTATGTAATACACTAATGCCGTTAAAGATGTATTAAAACCCTATAGTTGCAAGAAACATGATTGTTACACAAAGTTTTAATTACTTATTCAAATATTACGCTACGCAGATGGAAAATATCGTCAAAAAATCGTGTTATAAAAAAATTATTATAAAAAACAATTACTTACTGACTTGAGTGACAGACAACGTACAGTCACGAATAAAAATATACAAGTATACATTATCATTGGACTTTGAACCTTATTTGAACCGTATGAGTTGCTAAGTGGATACAGTTCTATTATAAGACGTGACTGTACAGCCGTAACTGGGCGCATAGAGTTGAAATTTGAAACATACATTCCTTCGTAGGGGTGCACTAAGAGAGGAATTCCCAAAATTCCAACGGGAAATATAGGACTTTATATTTTATACGCGTACGACATCGCGGGTAAAAGTACGTAAGAGATAAAAGGCTTATGTTACGAGTTGTCTTCATTCCAAATTGAACTCACAACCGTCGCGCCGCTACATGTTGACGATTTTAATAAAACCATGACTAAAGCACAATTATTCAAAAGGATTATTGAAACGTGAACCGAAAGGTCATCTGGTAGAGATGATCTTCTGTTATGATGGTTGCATTTGTTCTCTATTACCTGAACACATTTGTATGAAAATTATCTGTTCTATGTTTTGAATACAATGTCAATAAACATATAAATAAGTACATAGGAAAGTAAAAGCTAATTCCTTTACCGCAAAGGTACCATCCACATTTCTCTAACTTGAATTGAAGAATCTTGTTTAAGCTAAGCACTTCCCGTTGTAATTATGGAGTATTAACGTAGAAGAAGCGAAGAGCTAATGAAATTTAAATCTTACATGTACATAATAAGAACCACTTGAAGATGTAGATATATATTTTAAAAAGTGTTAAATTGTACAACTGTTCTCTAAGTTGTCCAATCTAATTGAATTCCTATTTCTCGATTTTGAAGATAATTTCTACATGTCTATTACGCAGACTCGGATGTGAGCTACAACAGGCTCATAAATAATGCAGGGTGTATGTTAAACCATTAAAATGTTCGTACGCAATTCGCGTGAAATCGATTTATTTACAACCGGATATGATGAGGTACTTCGATTCTACGTAACATTAAGTTTATAAATAAAGATACAAATCAATTGATTTTAAAGTAATTATCTAAAGTAGTTCAATAAGCTAATACATTCAAAAGATGGATTCAGGACAATTCGATTCTGATTTGAATAATAACCTTCATGATATAATTACAAGCTGCATATATTTAAAAAGGACAGCAGTTGGTGCCTACAAGTATCTATGGTATGTAAGGTAGCACAGCTAGCTAAAGGGCCCTTTTTATCTCGAGTTACTTCTATCCTATGGAATAAAACATTTAAAGGAATCTGTAGGTATCGTAGCGCGGGACCGTAATGCGGCAACTCTGCGAAGCAGCTTAATCATGAAATAAAATATTTATATTGAGCAGATAGCCTTTTATTTAACTAATCGCTTCGATAGTTCACTTCACTTTTCTGATACAAATATTGTTTGTAAGACTTGTGGCAGGGAGCCATAGCAGGACCACGGGATCACACTACGTTCATAGGAAAAACAATTTTGTAGAGTAAAAATATTTTCTGGCGGACAGACCGCGTCATTTTTTTTTTTATGTTTTTTTTTAACTTTCAAATGTAATTCTTCAATCTGCTGTAAGGTTGGTTTGCGCTCATAAACTCTTTATTTACAAGCGACAAGGCGCACACAAACCTCACGGTATACAGGGTTAATTGTAATTAACGCATCACCTCTGGCGGGCAGCCACTCCACAGCAATCCCAACAACATTTGTTCTACGACTTTTTACAAATCTTTATGAATAACACAAAAAATAAAAACAAAAACTGTTTGCTCCTTACTCCACATTTTGTAAGAAGTACCTATTATTATTATGAAGCGATATTTTACTGCGCAAGGGTCGTGGCATACCTACGCTCAGAGTAAATAGAGTAACGCCTCTAAACAGAGACTATAAGTATTTTATGTATGAAAAAAATAATATTAAAAACTGTTAATTTTAAAAAGTTGTAGAACAAATGTTGTTATTGGGATTGATGTGGAGAGGTCGCCTACATGAGGTGATGTGCTAATTAAAATGAATCCTGTGTAGTAAGTGCTATGTTTGAGACTATGTTATGATCGAGACTTTTTAATGAAATGCGCCATGTACTGTACCTGCATACATTTTGATACTAGAGGATTTTTTTTCCTTATCATATTCATTTGTATCCATACCTCGATGCACCTAACACTTACATTTTAGATGCGAAAACATTTAAGTGGTGTTTAGTGATTGTTCTTGTTATTTGTTTGTTATTGTATCACTGTTTGTTTTCCAAATAAAATAAAATAAATAAATCATAGCGATTTCAGAAATGCAATAATCTATTTTATCTCCTCTCATATCATAATATTCAAAATATAAAACTCAGAACGAATTTATATTGACATACTTTTTAAAATAGTATAACGAAATAAAATTAAAAAATTAAATTATAACACACTACCTCGAACAATACAATGTTATAATAATTTTTTTTTTCATTTCGATGCAGGTAACAGACCATAGATTTAATTTTTTTATCTTTGTCCTGCGAGCGCCGCGCTACGTTACATTCTGTGGCCGCGCGGCGCGTTTTGGCGCATGCGCGATAATGGCGGGAATAAATATCTACAGTGTATGAGATTAGATAAAGTAGTGTATGAAACTGCACATAACTAGGTATTATGTGACAGTTTCATAAACTACTATTTAAGTCTGAATCAATAAAGAAATAAAGTCGTCCTAAAAGTCGACTCTTTGTGGGTCCCGGTCCTTAGGCGATGAAATCAAAAATTACTTACCTGCAGCGATCGTTCCCAGACTCCAGGTAGATGATGATGATGAAACTGTTTTTCTTGAGGTTTTTGCTAATGGATTGTCTTCATGTAGAAGGTTTAAAGGAACATGTTCAATTTTTGTGTTTTTGAATTTACAACTGTTGAAAATGTGGGAAGGTACCGCTCAAACTGAGACTGGAATCTTAAGCTAGTAAATAGTATATTAAATGAGTATTGCGTGTGAGTATGTGGGAATCCTCGTAATTAAATAAAAAATAATAAACCATTGTTGCTTTGCAAGCGAAAAATTCACGTCATATAATTAAAAACTTCCATAGTAAAATAATTTAGGAAGCGCTTTCGTGACCGCCAATCTACGGTGTACCCTTATCGTCGGTGGCCATAAAACCTTATTACGTCACAATTGTTCGTGGGAATCCTATAACGTCTCGGACGCATCACTTTCATTGTAAGCAAGTACAGTCAGCCAGGAAAGTCGTGTACCAGTTTTGATCTGGTTTCCTAGACATCGCTTACAACAAGGTTCAAACGACACCAAAAGAGGTGTATAATAATGACTTGTACCTAAGATAAGTATTCATACGTCTTAGGTGACTTATATGTATATTGCAACTTTTATTATAAATTTATTTATTTATTAAATACACAAAACATCGCCAAACTGTAAACAGTTTGATATATAAGACTTTTCAGCAAAGAGCATTTCAATGTTTCTGAAAAAGTGTAATAAAAACTCTACAGACAATTAAGTTCTATTCGATAAAGAAACCTGACAAGTGACATTCTGTCAAACAATTTCTTTTATTTTCTCAGAAAAATCGATATAATATTTTTCAAATACATGTTGTCAGATCGATCTGCAAGCGAAACTAACCTTAGGGTTACTAACCATGGTGTTACAGAGAAGTTGTACTCCCTAATTCTTAAGAATAAATTTTTTTTCAATAAGTTCTTAATATACTGACTTGAAATTGGATAAAGGGGTCCTCACAAATGCCATCGCGTAGAATGAATACACGCAGGCTTTCACACATTTCAAGACGACAAAAACAGACTTTAGTTAATTCTCCAAATAAGCAAAATTGAAGGCATTGAAGTTGGCGATTTCCTAAAAACTCTATTCATTCGAATTAAAGGGGGTCCTATTTCTCTAGAGAACACTGTAAACCACTTTTTTAGCCGACTGTACTTTGTGAATAATCGTGCGTATTATAAGATCTTCTTAACTATGCGAACCCCTATTCTTGGTGAAGGCCGAGTTCACTTCCGGAGTTCCTGCGTGTGATAATTTAGATGAATCGTAATGGAGTAATTACGTGAACAAGCGTATAGTTGTATGAGATTGCGCATTGTTTTGTTTGGGAGGCTAATTTAAATGTGACTAAGTAAAAGTTTTACGAAGTCACGGAATTGGTGTGTTCAAATGTTACTCAGTAATAAACTGGAATTAAAATATTGAATTGTTTTGCGACAATAATAATATGAAATGACAATATTTTAAATATTTTAAATTTTGAAAATATGATTTTCATTTGTCAAAGTACATACAATTGCTCGGTTATGATTTTGTTTTTTTTTTTATTAAATTTCGAAACAGGTTGAAGCAGTCATTAAAATTTCGAATATTGTTACGTTGTGGAATATAATAAATAAATCTTAAGACAGGTATTTTTATATCCCCCGGTCCAACTCACATTTAAAGAAAAAGTTTGGAAATCGAAATACCAGGCACTGCTTACGGATAAAATACTCTGTTGAAATATAAAATGGCTTCTAAGCGTTATGGCAGTTATTAAAAGTACTTGATTCTCAAAACAATAACAAAAACTCAATTTTAACGTTCTAATAATTACTAATATTCAGAATATTTATTGAGAAATATAGGTAATTAAGAGAAATAATATGCTCGAAAATGCAAAAAATATTTCATATAAGTTCAAAACAAAAAAAAAACATAAAAACTAAAATAAGCTTTACGGTCTATGTCTGCGGTGTTTCCTATATACCTGCCTATGTTTAAAGAGATGCTTTGTGAATACTTAATAATATTTTACTCATTAATTAACATACAAATATAATACATACAATAATTAGCATACAAATGTATTCCGGAGCGCAACAGTTTTGCAAAATAGATCAAGCCCTGGTTACCAAGAACTAAACTACAACTTATGATACAGAGTGTTTATTAATGTCATATATAAAATGAAAATAAAATATATTTTCACTGATGGGAAATAACATACACTTAATAAACGTTAAAATTACGTCCTCGTCTTTAAAAAAACTATTCAAAAGTAGAGCAAGAGGAAATAGAACGGCAAAAAAAAACTCTCTTATTATAAAAGTCGGAATAAAGTATTGATCCCGTATTTTGATAAAATATAACCTCCACCAACAGTTGGTCTATCAAATGCAAAACCAAAAGTATAAATCATGAGAATGGTTTACAATTTTATGTTCATTTTGTGAAGCGTGTCCATTTGCGTGGTCCATTTGCACATTAACGCTTATCAGATACTGCTGCCAAACTTTGCAGTGTTATTATAGGCGTCAAGACTTTCTACATTAAATTACCACTAACTTCCTACTCATTAGCGCTATTTAAGTAAGAACATAAAATAACTTTCAAATTCTTGTCTTTCATCGAAGACCTCATTGGTTTCTTTTCTTTTTGTTGAAATATAGAGTTTGGGAACACAAAAATAATTATTTTAGGTCCAACTCCTTTTAAGTCACCCTGTATAAACAAAGCTTCTCGGGAATTCCATCGCTCAGAATGAATACCCGCAGCTCTCACACATTTCAAGACGACACAAGCAGACAAAGACGTTGTAATGAGCTCTACGATACCATACGAACCAAGTGATAGATAAACACTCGCCCTACAATGGAAAACGGCACTTTCTTTAACTATCTACCGTTTTTCAAAATAGTTTTTTTTTGTTAGAACAAATAAGCGACTGGCCTTTTAAAGTGACTAATTACTTAAGAAATTACTAGGACATTGACGACGGAAAAACTTTCTCGATATTATGAAATGGGTCAATGGCACGCCTAAAGTACTTATGATAAGTAATTTTAAAATACCAGCACATTCCAGTGTTTTGCGCAGTGCAACTCTAAGTCCATAATAACAATAATAATAAATACTCTTTATTGCCATGTACAAAATGTTATGTACAAATTATTTTAAAAAAATAAAAATAAATGACAATTTAGGCGGCGTTATCGCTTTAAGCGATTTCTTCCAGGCAAACATATTGCATTCTCTTACTATAAGAGGGTTGTTTTACAGAGTTACTTTACAAAAAGATACATCACTAGAGCTAAACTGCCTTGTCTGGTCGGACAAATGAGAGGTGAGCATAATCGACACACTTGACAATCAAGTTTACAATCGCAGTGGCAGTATAATAATAATTGGTCCGAGTGTCGGGTCTTTTTCGCCGAAAGGCGTGTAGAACCTAATATACCAAATAATAATACTCAAAGAAACACACATATTACAGTTAATAAATTAATAAAAAAGAAAAAAAATATCAAAAAGACACAATAGGTAAAAATAGTTGTTTTTTATACATTACCTACTACATCACATTACAGTGGCAGTAGGGTGTTCAGTTTCGCACAAAATCTGTTCCCTTCCCTCTGATCTAAAATTCTTTAGTTGATAGTCGACACTCACTAGCATCGTGGGTTAAAAATGAGAATTTTCAGATTTGGTACGTACTACAACGTCTGATCCCGAGAGAATTCCTTGAAAAAGTAACTTAAATAGCTTAAAAGCTTGAAAGATGCAATGGTTTCATGATTTATCAATTCAATCAGACAACCATAAAAGCGTTTCTTTCCTGCTTATAACAATATTTTGTAAAAATCTATATTGGCCACATTCTAAACTAGCAATTGTGCTACAAATTATATAAATTGCCCTTAATGACTTCGTGTAACTCAAATATTTCTATATTACGAGCATAATTTTGATCTGAATTTTATATTATCTCGTAATGCTGACACCACAATATATTACATTATCTACCGGTTATCCAATATAAGAAGAGTTTTATTGCAGAAACTGCACCTACTGGCCTACATTTATTGTTGTTGAAGAAACTTTGGTTACGAGTGACAGATATTTTCCAGTGAGATACTGACTTTCGAACGACAGAGTGATAAACTTTTGAAGAGCGGCCTAAAAAATAATGATGTTTCTATACCATGGCCGTGTTACGATTTCGCAAAAAGGTACACGGTGGTCCACGGGGTTCACGGTCCATAAAGTCTCTGACCTGTCAAACTACTTATTAGGTATGTGAATGTATAAAGATGAGTTTTTCATTGAAATGCTGCTTGTTTATATCTAAACTATTGGTGCAGACTTGATTTAATTTCTTAGAAACGATTTCGGGATTTTCATTTAAAGTGGATGATACTAGTAGTCTATTCAGTAACTTGAGAGGCTAAAATATTAAAATCCTTGCTGCGGATTCTAATAGAAGTAAATGGTTTGGAATGAACCGAACATGAGCTATTATTTGCACTATATGTTATTTTAATACATTTCATGAGTTGTCAAAAATCTGACGGGTCAGCTATGAACATTAATCTTTGGGTAAAGATTCTTATAAGATTTAGATTGAAGGTATAGACCATTTCAAAGTAGAATGATGACCTTATTTTTCATTACTTTATGACGAAAAATAATGCACCAGTGTTAAAGTAAGATAAGAGAATATTATTTTAAATAAAATACTTTTTGAACGGATTAATCGTGTAGGTATAACTAGGTTTTTACACCATAAGACAATGTTTTGGTGCCGTTAAAGATACCGTGGTCACGAGGCCAGCCCCTCGTGACCGGTGCTTTACTTAAGATTACAAATCGTGAAAAGTTAATACAATAGCTCATACTAATTTATTTTAAATGGGCAGGTCAGTTACTAATATAGCAAGACCGACTCCTAACTGTTGCTCTTTTATTCCCTGAGGTATCGCTCCAGATCGATAAGCAAAAAAGACCTTTTATTTATACAATGCTTGATTGTGTACACGAAAATTGTAAAAAGATGAGATTTTAATTAGTTCCTAAATTTGAAACAGACTATGAACATTACCATCATAATATTTTACGATTTCATTTGAATATCGAACAAATTATTTATAAATATCTATAACATAACTGGCATCAATACATTTTATTGTTATTGTGATGTACATCTCAACAGAAACCTAAAACGAAACACTTTTATTTCCCAACAAACAACAAGTCCCAACTTTTAACAACTTAATTGCTTCAAATTAGATTCGCTGATATTACACGCACCGTTTTAGCTATCTCGTGGGCGACAACGCAGCACTACTCTGAAAAGGAATGCAAGTAACGCTGACAAGTTACATACAAGGCTACAATTAGTTCAAGTCAAGCAATGCGGATTTATCCGCGATATCCCACGTTCAAGTAGGCGGGCCATCGCCCACAATACTTGGACCATTATTCCTGCTATAGATCTAAATAAGTTTACATTTGCTTATGTGCTATTAAACGAGCGAATACCCCATCATCGCCCACATATATCTGAGACGTGATCTCATACTGGACTGTCCTGTCATAATGTAGATCATGAATTTGCATTTAATTCAATTACAAGGTTTCAATGTTTGTTTTTAAAAACACTCATACAACTTCCATATTGAGTCCTATAAATTGACTGATAAGTATGTTATGTTATAGTATAAGTATGTTATGTTTCTTATACGTGGGATAAGAATATGGGAAAAGAAAAAAATGGGCTAGCTTTTCAACCGACCTCCAAAAAAGGAGGAGTTTCTTAATTCGTCTGTATGTTTTTTTTGTGTCTTTGTTACACGATATTTCGGACAATTACGAATGGATTTTGAAAATATTTATTTCATATGATAGAGAATACTTTGAAGTTGGTCCCATATAAATTTCATCGAAATCGGTTCAGTACTTCATTGAAAATTTCTAACTTTTGAAAAAATATGTATGATTTCGGAGAATGTTTACGTTGATGACATTCTCAACTCAGCCAAAGTTTTTTTAATGCTCTGCATTTGTTGATTATTAAGAGTTTCGTAGCATGTACGTTTTATCTCAGATGCCCTAGGACTCGGCAGAAATGAAATAATTTGTGCCCATTTATAGTCACAGTCGCGCCATAATAATGAATAATACAGGTTTACATGGAAAAATATATTTTGGTGAACAACAATAGAAAACTTGACACATGGCAGCTGAACATTTTTTTGTTATGTTCAAAACAGCCAGTGCACATCTCAGCAGATTATACTACTTCAACAAGCCCCCTTTAATCTGCATTATCTACGAGCCCTAAACCTTTTACACAAAATAAATGTTTGGATATTGGCAAAGCTTTAGTAAAGATGTCAGCTATCATTAAATCCGTTGACAGATGTCTTAAGGTCAAAAATTTTTCTTTCAAAGCATTACGTACAAAATGAAATTTAATATCAATATGTTTGCTTCTGTTATGAAATTTAGGATCTTCAGCCAAACAAATTGCACCTCTATTGTCAACATGCATCACCACCTTAGCAAGGTCATCCAAACCTACTTCAGTTAATAAGCTATTCAAATATATACTCTCTTTCATAGATTCTGCCAGGCTTACGTATTCAGCTTCCGTTGATGATGTAGCTACTGATTTCTGTTTCTGTGATTTCTAAGATATCGCAGCATTACCAAGCATAAACAGATATCCAGAATATGAACATCTATCAAACAAGCAATTGCCCCAGTCTGCATCACTAAAACCATACAATGATTTGCCAGATTTCTTATAAAATAAAGAATGGTTTATAGTTTTCTTCAAATATCTCATTACACGTTTTGCACATATCCAGTGTAACTTACTTGGATTTTCCGTAAACTGAGCAAGTTTCGAGATCGTATGACAAATATCTGGTCTCGTTCCAATACCTATATACATGAGAGAACCAATGAGTTCTCTGTAAGGCCATGACTGTTGACATGTTATTTCAACACTTTTTGAAAAATTCATGCCAACTTCAAGTGGCGTCGATACAGTATTGCAATCTTCCATGTCGAATTTCTGCAAAACTTCTTTTATGTATTTTCTTTGAGAAAGCTTTACACCATCAACACATTTTTCAATTTCTAAGCCCAGACAATACTTTGCTGCTCCGAAATCTTTTAGGTCGAAATCTGTTGCTAATTCCTTTTTAAACTGCAGAATCCATTGCCTATCTTTACAGCTTATTAGAATATCATCTACATATATAGTCACCAGGAGTAAAAGACCATCTTCATTTTTCTTATAATATAAACAAGGCTCATTAAGTGTAGATTTCATTCCCATTTTTTCTAATTTTTCATTTAAACGTATGTACCACTGTCGTCCGGATTGTTTTAATCCATACAACGACCTTTTAAGTATACATATATTACCACCACCTTGTAGATCCTTTAACATCCTTTTTGCCCGCATCAAATTGTTTTCATCTGTACTATCATTCTTTATAATATGTTTTAAAATTTTCTCTAAATGTACTGGGATTCTCATATAAACTTCCTCATTAAGCATTCCATTTAAGTACGCTGTGTTAATATCCATTTGATGTATTTCCATATTAAATTCAGCAGCAAGAGCACACAATAATCTTATTGTTTGAAGTCTAGCTACCGCAGCGTACGTTTGGAAATAATTTACACCATACCGTTGGTTATAACCTTTGGCTACAAGTCTTGCCTTTTTCTTTTCAGTGCCATCAATGTTCTGTTTCTTTACTAAAACATAGCGACATCCTACAACATCACAGTTGTCAGGCTTCAAAACTATATCAAAAGTATTATTTTTAAGTAGACTTTGAACTTCTGACGAAATAGCTTCCATCCACCCTTCGCGTTCATCACCCGATAAAGCTTCATCTATAGATATTTCTATAGCTCCAGCAAAATGTTCATTTTCATAAAGCCTTTCACTGTCTTCTTGATCATATTGCATTGTTGTATTTTCTGTCACTTTATTATGATTCACTTCTTGACTGGTTTCTCTAACATTATATAGCTTCTTAGGCCTTCCACGTTGACCTCTTTGTATTTTCGGTCTTCCAGGCATTCTTTTTAATATTATCGGATTTGTTTTATCTTCATTTGCTCCACCAGTTGCATTTTCACTTGAATCGTCATTATCATTGTTATCATTGAAGCTATTTTGATGTACAATTTTAATATCATCACGTATTGTATCTTTATTAAATACTACATCAATTATCGATTCATTATTTGATTTCTTATCCTTTTCGATAATCTCATTTCCATCTCCATTGCTGTAAATTTTATTGATTTTGGTAATATAATTTTCTTGAAATTTCACGTCTCGTGCAATAACAACTTTATGTTCGTCTGGTATCCATATTCTGTACCCTTTTGAAGTTCGTGGGTATCCCACCATTATGCCTTCCCGAGCACGTGCGACAAACTTATCTTTATTAGGCGTCTTATCCAAAACAAAACATTTAGAACCGAAACATCGCATGTACTCAATGTTAGCTGATTCTCCATACCACATGTTATATGGCGTATCACCATTAAAAGTATTAGTCGGACAACGATTTCTAATATGGCAGGCAGTTGCAACAGCATCAGCCCAAAAACCTTTAGACAGTCCCGAAGACAATAGCATACATCTCGCCATCTCCGTAAGAGTACGATTCATTCGCTCACTTATAGAGTTCATCTGAGGTGTATGTGCTACCGTCAAACGACGTTGAATTCCTTCTGTTCTTAGAAAATCATCGAATTCTTTGTTGCAGTATTCGCCACCGTTGTCAGACTGAAGAGCTTTAATTCTCATTCCAGATTGTTTTTCTATAAATGTTTTATACGTTTTAAACGCGCTTAATACCTCACTTTTCTTACTGAGCAAGTACACTTCGCACCAACGTGTACTGTCATCTATAAAAGTGACGAAGTATTTAGCTCCACCTAGAGATTCGGTTCTCATTGGTCCAACGACGTCCGAATGGACAATCATTAATTTAGTGTTACATGGGCCTCTCGTCTTCAAGAACGGTAATGTAGTCATCTTTCCTTTCGCACATGTTTCACAGTCATGTAATCCATTCACATCATCTGTCTTTACATCAAATCCGTAAGTATTCAATAATTTCACAAGATCTCGAGCATTCAAATGACCCATACGTTCATGCCACAAACTTACATCTACATTCATAGCAATTAATGCGTCATTCATTCTATTTTTCACCTCTCTCACTCTGTATAAGTTACCCACACGATCGGCTGTCATTTTGATAACGCCTTTGTTATCAGTGACATAAGCAATATCACGTTTAAAAACAACATTATGACCATTGTCAGTAATTTTGGCAACTGAAATTAAATTACTTCTTAAATTGGGAACGTACAAAGTATCGCGAAGCAGAATTTGACGTTTGTCTTGATCATTTGAAGCTACGAAATGAATATCACCCTTACCTTTGACATCTGTCGACAGATTACTAGCTAAATTCAATTTTGCAGTATACGGTAAAACCTCTTTACCAAAATTTTCAGGATCTTTGCAAAGATGAGATGTGCACCCACTATCTAAAATAAAAGAATTTTGAATTAAATTATTTGGTAAATCGCCACAATTAAACATTTCATAATTATCTTGTTCTTCAGTTACACATCCTATCTCATGATTTTCCTTCTTTATTTTGCAATCACTAGCTTTGTGACCATACTTATGACATTTATAACATTTGTACTTGAATGAACCACTGGAATTAGATGCAGTATTGACGGTCTTGAAAGACTTATTTCTCGTCCAATTTTTCTTAGCATACATAGCTCCTTGTATTTCAATAGTATTATTACTATGCCGCCTCGAGCTATCTTCTTCTAAAATTTTTATTTTTAATATTTCCACCGAAGGTAAATCATCGCGGGATTCCATTGCGCATCTAAAGTTATCATAACTTGCTGGTAAACTATATAACAATAATATTGATAACAAATCTTTGTGTATTTCGATTCCAATATTACTCAATTTATCTACAGCGTCCATAAATTTTGAAATATGTTCACGCACATCCTCGCCCTCTTGCATACGATGTAATGTTAACTGTTTCAATAAAATTGCTTTACGTGCAGGTCCTTTCGATGCATATATAGACTCGAGTTTCAACCACACCTCTCGTGCAGTCATGCACCCTCTTACGTGCCTTAACTCACTCGGACTAATTGATAAAATCAGATCTGCCTTCGCCTTTTCATCTGCAGCTAACCAATCATCTAATAATTTTTCATTACCTCGTTCAGAACATGGTCTTATATTTTTACCACTTACGTATTGCCAACTTTCCGTCTTAGTCAACAACGCTTGAACCTGTATTTTCCACGTTTCATAATTCTCCTTATCCAGTAACTCTATACGCACTGATTGAGACATAATTATATCAACGTTTACAATAAATATCCCATAACCTAATGAATAATACAGGTTTACATGGAAAAATATATTTTGGTGAACAACAATAGAAAACTTGACACATGGCAGCTGAACATTTTTTTGTTATGTTCAAAACAGCCAGTGCACATCTCAGCAGATTATACTACTTCAACACATAAGGCTGTGATTCATGTGCCAACGTCACCGTGTATGAGTAAATTTCAATGAATTACTTAACTATGGATATCAAAAACGAACCCTATTTTCGTTCTGCGGTTTTACGAGAACATACCTGGGAGATCATCTTATTTGGTAATTAATATAGTTGTATTTCCTTTAATTTATTGCAGTAAGTATATTAATATCTCGAATTCTGGTGGTGCAGGGTCATGTAGAGGGAAAAAGATCTAGAGGCCGGTCACCCACTCGATGGACAGACCTTATCAAATCGTCCACTCAGACTACCATGATGGAATGCTCTCGTAATGCAGCAAATCGAAAAAAAAGGAGAGACATTGCTAGAAAAACTGTTCAAGCCGAAATAATTGACTAAACATGTACGCGTACCGTCAACCTTATACGCCATCAGAGCAACCACGACCACTCTGTCAAGAGTGTACGACTGAGAAGAATCTCAATATTTTGTTAAATAAAAAAACGAAGTATTCATCCTAAAGTAGATTCTTAATTCCTAAGGTAAAAAAAGTTAACGAGTAAAAAATAATAAGCCCAAACTACAATTCAACATTTAATTCGGAATGTGAGCACCCTCAACTTTAGCGCCATCGAAGCCAGCGCTATACTTAGTAACATAAGTTTTGCCATCATCACCGATGAAGGACGTTTCTCCCTCCGTGACCAGGACGTACGCTCTGCCATCAGGAGTGGGTACCAGACGGCCTCGTTCGGAAACCACGGTGCCTTCCGCTGTGACGTAACGGAGTGCGTATTGACCGAACTCATCATGGATTTCCTCATGCTGCACTGCAGGCATGGCCCGACGAGCTACTGTCTCGGGACTGAGGCTGGCTCCTGATGCTAACGCGGTGACACATGCGACCAAGAGTACGGTAAACTGCAACAATAAATAAAGATTAATAAAGCAATCTGTTAACAAGTTCTTGTGGAGACTTGGCGCACGCTGCTTCAAGTTACCAAGCTTGGAGAAATTTATAAAACCTATATAAGAAAATAATAATAAAATTGGAAAATGACCTTGTTAAGAAATGAAAAATTACACGTAGATAACAAATAATGAGCATCTAACTTTAGACTTATCCCCATTTAGAAATAACGCACATTTTTGTTTTCTTAGTAAATACAAAAAAATACGCATCATAATCATGCAAACAATTGCTTTGTGTGGGATCGAATACACGGCCGCTGGCAAAACTTATAAAATAAAATATTAAGAAGCCCAGCTCGATTAATTTCCTCAAAGCTGAAGGTACATTTCAGACATTCGGTTAAGTATAAAAAAAATGCTTAACACATTTAATATTTAGTAATATCTTACTAGTGTAGTGAATAGGTACTTGGTAATGCTATTTGTGTAATTTTGATGTAATCTTAGTACAGTAAAGCTTTAAAAAATCCGTTTGCAAGATTTTACGTGAACGAGTAACAAACACTCACGCAAATCTTTTTATTTAATTTTTACTCGTTTACCGTAACAACAGATATACACATTTTAATTTAACTGCACAAAGATGAAAAAAAAATATAACTATAATTATTAGAAATAATCAACTTACCGATTTCATGATGAAAGAATTCTTTTTGCTGATGCCTTTGAGTCCTAAAAGTCTTGTGATAATTTTTGACAATTGTCGCACCAATTTATATGGTTCCCTAATAACATTACTCGTAATGGCAATCAATAAGAAAGTCCCTGATTTTGCGATATTAGCGAAAGGTAATTAGACTTCGAATTACACAACATTCCTGAACATCTAAATACTACTTAGTTAATTGAAATAGTTCGGTAATGAGAAGCAACTAGTTCAACAAGATATTACGTCTGACTCAATCTTGCATAAGATTTTATAATACAGTGGAATCTGCTCTTTTTGTGAAATCTAGAATATTTTTAAAAGATACTTACTTGACAATCTATTCTTAACTATTTAAACCTTAAAGATGCATAAGTCACTGCAAACTATAGTTAAAATCCAGAATATGTCACTAGGAATCAATTCCAGATATTTCAATTGAGACAATTTATTTCAAGATTATTTATTACCTAAGTTGACATATAACTAATCCTATTCGCGTTAAAACTTCAGGATGTGTTCACGAGGAACCCATTCAATAAGTTTCATAGTGCGGTCACTACGAAGTATGAGGGATGTCTTCATTATATCCATAGCTGAATTTCAGTCTTGTTAAGTGTATAGTAACCAGGCTATCGATACCAAGTCAATTTAAACTGCTGCCAAATACATCTCCAGCCGTGTTGCGGTAACATTTTAAAAATACTAAACGCTTGTTTTATCTATTGTCGCGTACCATAAACGTCAATCATACTGAGATCAAACGTGGATTCAATGACGAATAAAAATTAAAACTTGGGATTTATTTGAGAATAATTATTTTGCGAAAATAAATAACAATCATCCAGCAACTCCATCCATCCTGTAAATTTTTTGTACAATTTAACTAGATAATAAACTTTAACCAAATATAATTGCAATTCTACAACATTTTCTTCTTAAACTGATATTAGCTACACGTATTAAAGTAGGAAAAAAATACAAATCATGCGTTCCCAATCAATGCTGTTAATTAGTATAGCGCGCACGTCTTACGTATTAGTCACGCGTTTGTCTCAAAAACAACACATCTATTGTTGTAAGGCCAAATACATGTAATGAGACGACCTTTTGATTTAACCATGGAGCAGGAAAAACTTATAGAAAAGCTTTTGATGACATTTTCACCGCATAGAATGTCCCTACTGCCCTTGATAAGCGTGTCGTGAAACGCGACTCATCCGAGCGACAACCTCGGGGAAGTAGGACCCCATCAGGTGCAGCGTGGCAAGCGACCTGCCTTCCTACATAAACTGCCGCCAAACATCACCACACCGACTGCGCAGCCTCTATCTACCGATTGGCTGTCGCTCCGCCTACGATCAAGCGCCTACCAAGGCGGAACATTAAAGGGAGATGTTTAGTGGCTCCTCAGGCGTTCTGAGGTGTCCCGTGGCCGCTCTTGCGGTCCCCACGCTGTCTGGGTACTCTATACTTGTTAGCCACTGGGGCTAGCAGCACTTTAGAATTCCCTTTCGTCCGTAACCCTTCTCCTACTAGAGTTTGCTGTAGTGTGTGCCAAACCTTTTCTTGGCGGAAAAACAAAAAAAAGCACTGCACCGACGGATATGTGTTCCGGCAAAATTTTATGAAAAGCCTGTTTTTTCCTAAACCTGTGAAGCTATGTTAGACTTTATCTACACTTACCATCTGTTAGTAAATTTGTCACCTCAAAAATCTTTTGCTTTAAAATAGTTTACTATTTTTAAACTATTGACACATCTAAGGAAGTAAACAATGAGGGTTTATAAATAACAGAAACATCATAGTCAAATCATGCGTAACGTGTATAAGTATTCTTTCGTAAATTTTAGTAAACATAAGCATATCGCTAATCTATTAACATATGACTCATTATAACCCATTGACTGTTGACCCCAAGACAGACGCAACATCGCCCACGACAATCCTATAACATAAACAGATAGTATATAAAATCAAAGTTTTTTTTATATTTTAAAGTTTTTGCATTTAAAATGCTTAATTACTCTTAAATAAATTTCACACATTTTTAAATTTATCAAAGTTTTTTTTCATTACTATTTCTAATAAGATAAAGATGACACAGTTGCTATATTTTTTATTCCTATATCATAGAAAGAATCAATTAATTCTTTAATAAGGACAATAATTTAACTTACTCAACATAAATAAGTGGATTTAAGACAATATTTTTATAGTATACATTTCCTCTAACTCTGAAATAAGTATATTTGTATGTAATAGAGTCACTTAAAGTTGTTTGATGATTTAGTAGATTGTGTGCATACGGCGTGAGGGGTTAAATTAACGCTAACGTTGAAATACCGCACAATTACGTTACGCTACACTTAATTAAATTAACGTAAAATGATTGAAGCTTACTTTGGGATGTAGTCTTTAACTTGAAGTAATTTGGTTATTTATGTAATGAATAGATAGACTATAATGTATTTATCTATGTTCCTCTAATAGTGACTCTAGTTGCAAACCACTCGCTCTCTGGCAGTGTGTCTACGTTGACAATGACGCTATTGTTGTTTTCAATCAATTCAGGCTATTGAATCACATACTTGTAAAGTTGGGAATGCGGTCAAATTCTTTGTTTCCGGAAAATACTAGGTTGAGATTTGTATCTTGTGCTACATAGAAAACCGATAAAGCTATCGTTGTGCTGTTAATTTCAACTAAATTTAACATTAGTTCATAAGATTTTGTATCATACGATATCACAGGTTAAGCAACGTTCGGTGCGGTCGGTACTTGGATGGGTGACCGCCGACCATTCATTTCTCACGGCGACTTCCGTGCTTCGGAGGGCACGTTAAGCAGTCGGTCCCGGGTGCTGTATAATTGTATACAGTAGTCGTTAGGGTTTGTCGGAAGCCATCTAGGCGCCCTGAAAATTCTGGCATCCACCACCCAGCACTGGGCCAGCTTGGTGGATTATGGCCTATACCTCCTAGTCACCCAGGGGAGAGACTCATGCCCTGCAGTGGGCTTATTACAAAGAGTTGTGATGATGAAGAATATATATAGCTGCCTTGAGTAGTATACTCGTGGATATGTGAGCTTTTTAGGGACACGAAATTGGTCTATCATCGTCGAATTTCATGCAATCGCTCGTTAGATTAATACATCAAAGTAATATATCACTAATAGGTGTGTGTCATACATTGTCGTACCTACGTTAGCAATGGCTGTTATAAAATGCTTGGACTTTCAGATTATGAACAGAAAATATTACAATTTTTTTTTAGATTAAATAACATGCATTATTATTACTCTTGGCAATGATAAGTTATTGGTCGTAATCATGCATAGGTATATTTTTGTTACTTAATAAATACATTTCAAAATATTGTATTGCTTTACCAATTAATACTGAGTCTTATGTCTTCCAATGCTTTTCTGTAACAACTGAGATAATATTCAAACAGCTCTCTTTAATAATATGGCTATACAGCCGCCCCTATTTCATCACCTCTGGTCAACCCGTTCTAAGTAACAATGGCCAATATATCAAAGGTAGGGGTGGTGCAATACTTTCATGGATTTAACACCTTATTAAATAACGACATGCATGGAGTCCGCTTTGTAGAGATTGTTAGACGATATCACGTCATTAGTATGCATAAACGACTAAGGGGAGCTCTCTGTTTCATACCAAGGGGGTTTCATACCAGTGGTATGAATCGCCGAACAGTGTTTGTGAATGGGTCGATTCATACCACTGTCAATAAATTATAACTTAGCAGTCGTGCACAAAAGCGTTACGAATATTCATTCAATTATTTATTTAACGTAAAACTATCGTCAGAGGATTTAGTTCTACGAACAAAGTGATTGCCGATGGTTTTTATGAAACCCAAAATTTTCTTCGTTTAGTAGTCGATACAGCCTACAGATGTATCTGATTTCCGATTGAGAAATCTGCCATCCGAAGATCAGCTATGTTTTATTGCGCCGTTTAGTTTGAGTTTTACGAACTAATTAGTAAGGGAGCGCAGCTTTTGGGTAAGATATTCGACGATGACGATGGAAATCGCGGGGTGGTATGCCTGCATGGCTTGAGTTCATCTACCAGGAGCGGAACACTCCATAGGAGCCCTGATATTCGATCGCTGTGAGTCTATTCTTTACTTACATTACTAATAAGTACCTGTCGACCGCTTCGCTCACAATCATAATTTAAATGCTACGATCACCTAGCGAACGCTCCCGCTGTGATTTGGAGACCGATGTTCCGACGGCCATCGAGACTGAGAAGGACAGTACCGGCTCGAGCGCATCAAAAAAATCATCGATGTCGTTCGTTAGGCCACGACAAAAGCGCCGCTATGATGATATGTTTAAGGATGGATTTTGCACATTTAAATCGGACAAAAAAATATTATTTCATCTTTCACGCAAGAGCGGGACTCTTTATTAGAATGTACCAAAACATAAATTCTAGAAATTAAAAAACCAATGTCATACAGAAATCCATGGAATAAATTTCTAAATGATATGATACTGTCATATCTAAGATGAAATTGCTTGAAGCGATCAAATATCAAGGCTCCTATTGAGTGTTGCACTCCTGGTAGACGAACTCTATTTATTATCTTAAAATATCTTCAATTTCAGTTTTAGATAAAATATTTAAGCGCTAAATACGTCTGTACGCCTAAACGATCCTGAGGAAAATTTTCTCTCATATTACGTATTTTTTCTATATTAATTTAAAGCAAATAATGGTCCAAAAGTTAATACTGTTCTTTTGATCATCTGTTATCATAAAGGATTGAGATTAATGAGCAACCTAGATTATTACGAGTTAGAAGAATCGGTAAGAACCGTATTTTTTTTCTTAATTTTCGACAGAATAGCGACCGAATAGCGTTTTTGAATCGACCCATTCAAAAACGCTATTCGGCGATTCATACCACTGGTATGAAACCCCTCTGGTATGAAACAACAAACTCCCCCTAAGGTTCAAGTCAGAACCCAGGTCAAAACTTCGTAAAATGTTGTGTTTAGAACCACGTAAAAATACAAAGCTTAATTGATTTTAGGTATATTATTGTTCTAGCTTTTGCCCGCGACTTCCCATGCGCATGAGGATTGTTAAACTACCTTTTCACTAATCTGCAAATTTTTACGCTCAAGATTTTTCATGCTCCGTACTCCCCTTCCTGTTGGAATTTCGGGAAATCGGAGAGTAAATATGATTTATGAAGTGTGAGGAATTTGATGTAAAACCATTATGGAGAAATACTCCAGTTGGTCGGTTTACCACACCTCTATATTAAAGGAACCACTAAAGTTATAAATTTTAAACTTTACAATGTCTTAAATGTTGCAAAGGAAAATAAATAAGTGAAATGGGGAAGTTACCATATTAATTATAGAAATGTTTAAAAAATAGCTAATAAAAAAATTTACAAATAGGTAATAAATGTTGGCATAATTTTTGGTAATAAAAACAAAAATAAAATTCTCAACAATGAAACTTAGCTTATATTTTCTTTTATTTGATCATTAAATAAGTAATTGTAAATATTACATCAACTATATTACATCAACAATAAAACCGTGAACAATAGAATCTATAAAACTCATGCAGTCTAAAAACAGGCTTTATTGAGCACGAAACAAAGGCCATAAAAATCGATATATTGAAGTTTTTCTGAAGTATTGAAGCGTCAGTGCTGTTATCATTAGTGATCTTAGAACCTTATGTAGGCAATCATTCGTTAAGCACGTGTTACTTTAATAAACACAAGAATTAGACATTCAGAAACCGATTTCTTAATTATATTCAATTACTGTTCTCACAATCGTTCAACGTAAGTCATTCTGTTGTCTGCATAACTTAGCAATTAACGATTTGCACATTTTTGATTATTCAACTCAAAAATTGACTTCATTCGATTTTTTTATTATAATTTTGATATTACTTTATACAATGGTGCTGCCCATTATTCTGAACAGAATGATACTATAATAATAATAATAATTCATCGGGTCTTTTCCGCCGAAAGGCGAGTTGATTTTGACATACCGAATAATAATAATAATTTTATTTCGGACCCATGATCCATATAAAAGAGTTAGTTACAAAAAATCTTACAACTATGTTAGTTCTAAGCCTATTTACAAAATATAACAAATTTATTTTACATTACTCTGTAAGTGCATTTTATTCCAATGTTTTATTTTTGGGCAATCCACCTTCTCTTTCATTATTTGTAAGATACTGTTGGGGCTATCGCAGATCCGGCGCATCAAGGAAGCAGCCCTTTTACGAGTGATCGCCAAAAAATCATCGACGTGTGCCTCTGCAAACATGGCTGACGCGCTACAGTACCGCGGCAACCCCAACAGCATTCTGAAACCGTTGTGATATTGGACTATATTAATAATGTATTTTTATTCTTAAATATGTATCATATTACTAAACTTAAATAAATAAATAAAATAAAATCCCCAAACAATCATACCAACTACAAAACCTCAAAGTAAGCAAACCATGTAGCGAACTAGGGTATAAATACGTATATGTAGATAACAGCCCAGACCCGGTTTATTTTCTTCTTTCGTACGGGAATCGAACCCGCGATCTCACGATTGGCACAGCAGCATCTACTCGGAGACCATCAAATTGCTATTACTCGGAATACACCACGGAATTCTACAAGCTTTGTCTACGTTGGATTTTCTAGTTCATTATAATCCTGGTTCTTTCAAGTGCCGATTAAATAAGTATCTCAACATACGTGATTGAAACACATTCCAAAATAGATACGCAATAAAAAAAATCCAAAAAAGGCAATATATTTAACATATTACGGATTTTCTATATAAAAATTTGACGAAGAATGAAGTCATTACATAGTTTTTCTGGGGTGAAGCCAATTACTAATTAATCACACAAAAGACGCAACGAAGTTATTATTCTCATCTTTGCTTAAATCATCACGAGTTTTATCAAAACACATTTATTTGCAACGATTAGTTAAACTTAAAGTTATTTGATTAGGTACAGCCGTGAAAAAAAAGCAAAAACCTTTTTTTTTCGCGGAAACGCGAAACCTTTTAACAGGTAGTTGGAAATACTTTAGCATTGTGTTTGATAATAAGGCATTGACAGATGTGTCAAGTTTAATGTGTAGGATCTTCAGGGTTTTTGTGTTATGTGTAGGTAATTTCCGTGTAGGTCCTTAGTTAACCACCCACGTTTTATCCCGAGGCTGTGATGTGATCGGCGCTTGCGCACGCTATGTTAACCATGTTTATTCATTGTGTTGTTTCATGAAACCTGCTTTGAATGGAATAGAAACTAAGCACATAAATTACTAGCTTGATATACTTTGTTATCGATGTAGGAAGGGATTTTGTATGGACATTTTAATTAGTCTGTATCGATATTATTGTGTAGTGCTTCATCAGGTAAGACTCTATTTAAGTCATATATGAATCTGTCTTCATGCTTCATCAAACTTGCCTATCCATGCCATTATTGTCACCGTACCTGTCAGGTCTGTTTCTCAGTACTAGCGCGGACCTGGAAGCTACTGGCTCGGAATGCACTCTAATTAGACTAACGGTGTCTATGTTTAACAATCACTTTTGGGTGAGGGTTTGTCATTATTGTTTAGGTTACCTTAAACACTTTTTAAGGTTTTCTTAAGTACAACTTTTTGAAACTATAGACACCTCCTTCGAGACGATGACCCAAACCGAAAAAAAAAATTGATTTAGTAATGAATAATTCAAATTTAAGAAAGGATTTCGAATTATAATTCTTTAATTTTTTTGCATTTCTATACAACATTTTTACATCTGGCAGTATTTTTTTTGTATTTTTATTTTAAGATCTTTGTGGGAAATTCATTGAATACTATAGAAGATTTAATATTAGTTAAACCCAACGATCGCCAGCTTTGGACCGATGCGATCGAGGCGCGCAGGCTTGACCCTAGAGTTCAAGCTGTTTCGTAAAAAATAATCGAACAGACAAAATGTAATTATTTTATGTTGTTACGAGCGTTTGCCCGCTTCGGACACGCAGAAACTCAAAAGTCCTATATTTTCCGTTCCCTTGGGAATTTCGGGAGTTCGTTCCATAATACAAACATACACTAATTGAGGAACCTTTATACCAAGTATCACATCCGTGCACTCAAAGAATAAGATTTTTTCATACAAACTAAAACATCATATATTTCCTGAATCCGTGGGAATTTCGGGAATTCCTTTCATAACAGAACCAGTCACTTTTTAAAGAACCTTCATGCAAAGTATATGTAAAGTACATATCCGTGCACTCAAGGAATAAGATTTTTCATACAAACTAAAAAGTGCAATAATTCCGTTCCCGTGGGAATTTCGGGAATTCCTTCCTTAGTGCTCTTCAAAAAGCTCTAAGGATTATATGTTTCGAACTTCAGGTCTCTACGGCCAGTAGTTTTGGCTGTGCGTTGTCTGTCAGTCACTGAGTCAGTAACGGAAGAGTTTTACATACTAAGTGTTAACGCCATCTATCGTAATTTTTTCGAAGCAACGAATCGGGTGAAGTTGGTTACGTGCGGCTACTACAGGAACCGAAGCTATCTTCACGTCAAATAAATGCGCCTGCGCTTCTATACAAAAAGAAATTCATTCGAACTTAATCACAACTAAAATCTACACGCTTGTTATCATTTTGTACCTAAACGCTTTGTAAAATTGTATTGCGATAAATATATAGTTAAACAACTAAAAATAAAATAATTATTGAAGAGTTCCTGCCTTACTAACCTGGATATACGAAAATAACATTGGTCCTTCAACCGGATTTTCAAGATACTAAGCACTGAAGTCGATTCCCGGTGCGTATCAAGAAGCAAATCAGAGAACCGAGGCAGCCCAACGAGCGTCAGTAAGGTCAGGTCCAATCATTCTTTTCCTTCCTATTTCCAAACGATCTTTACTAATTGTGTACCGTGATTTTTAATAAAATTCTAAGCGACCGTTGCACATTTACCGTTATACCTAAGTCTACCTACTTATTATTTGTGACGTTTAGCTGCCTATTTCCAAAAGGCTTTACTTTATACGAAAAATTAGTACCTAATTGACTTTCCCAAATGAGTGAGGATAATGTTAATTATGGAAAAAAGCTTGAGGTGCCATTAAAATCAAGAGAAGGTAGTCAGTCGCCCTCTCGAGATAACTCTAGTTCTGATCTAAAGTCAACTATAGTAGACCTTAAAAAGCAGAGAGGAATCTTTAAAGGTCGCATAACTTCTTTCGAAAAATATATTTTACAATTTCAACAGTTAGAAATTAAAGACTGTCAAATTGTGGAACTAAATTTGAGAGTTTCAAGGCTAGAATCACTATTCGAAGATTTTGATAGAATTCAGAATCAAATTGAGTTACATTGTGATAAAAATGATCTTGTGGGTAATATGGAATATAGAGAAAATTTTGAGGAACAGTATTTTAGGTGTATTTCTGTAGCAAAATCAATTACTAATGATAATAGTGTTAATTGTAAGCAGAGTCAAAATTTAAATAATAAAAACACTTCTTCACAAATAAAATTACCAGATATTAAACTACCTACCTTTAGTGGGTGTTATGATGACTGGCTGGAATTTAAAAATTCCTATTTAGCAATGATTCATGAACGTATTGATTTAGATCCGATCCATAAGTTTCATTACTTGCGTTCATCACTTACCGGCGGCGCACTTCAAGTTATAAGTGCGTTACAATTTACACCAGAAAACTATACCCACGCATGGGATTTACTGCTGAATAGGTTTCAGAATGATCGACTTTTATTACACAACCATGTTAAATCTTTATTCTCTATTCCTAATATTACAAAGGAATCTCCAGTGCTTATTAGAAAAATGATAGATTCCATTTTGCGTAATTTACGCTCGTTAAAATCATTAGGAGAGCCCACAGAATCATGGGACACCTTAATCATATATTTAATTGTGTGTAAACTTGATTATTCTACCGAGCGTGAGTGGGAGAACCATAAAGGTACTCTCATTTCTAATTTACAAAATCGAGATCCTAAATGTAAATTATCTTTGAACGATTTGTTGACTTTTCTTAGAAAT
This sequence comes from Stenoptilia bipunctidactyla, assembly GCA_944452665.1. NCBI lineage: Eukaryota > Metazoa > Arthropoda > Insecta > Lepidoptera > Pterophoridae > Stenoptilia > Stenoptilia bipunctidactyla. The sequence continues at coordinate 29,087,609 of OX101727.1, read as the reverse complement.
AGAGCGGATTTATTAGAGATGGTAAACGTTAATAGTAACTTTAATAATATGGGTCATAGTTTTAATAAGCCAAATATAATAAACTCCAATAAATACCATAGTAAGCAATACTCTAATCCTAAGCCGGCGGCGGCACAAACGCATAGTCATACTTATATGTCTGTCAATAATTCAAAGCAAACTAAGCGTAGTCGTGTGTGTGAACTATGCAGAGGAAATCATGCATTGTATATTTGTAGTATGTTTTTGAATTTATCAGTAGAAGACCGATATAAATTAGTAAACGAAAAAAAGCTTTGCCAAAATTGCTTACGGGGAGGTCATTTAATCAATGATTGCTTTTTCGGGCCTTGTCAGCAGTGTAAACAAAAACATAACAGTCTGTTGCACAAAGATATAAATAAAAATATAAGTGTAAATTCGTCCTTGCCTATCCTGCCCGATGCATCTCCAATAAATTCGACCGTTTTGCATTCATCATTGAGGGATAAGCTGAAGGTCGAGGCTCAACCGGTTTTGTTACCTACAGCGCTGGTTGATATTCTTGATACAAACAATATGCGACACACGGCTCGTGCGCTTTTAGATAGTGGGAGCCAACATAGTTTTGTTTCCGAGCATTTTTGTAAACGGATAAATTATTCGAACTTTATACAGTCCACTGTTAAGATTTCGGGAGTAGGACAATCCGTCACCCAGTCAAATAGATTATGCGATTTTATAATTCGATCTAAAGTAAACGACTACAATACAAAAATAAGCTGTTATGTTTTGCCATGCATCACGTCATACTTACCGACCGTGAGTATTGATGTTCATTCTATTCAAGTTCCGGATAATATCCGACTCGCTGATCCTACTTATTTCATACCTGGTGAAGTAGATTTGTTAATTGGTGTAGACGTTTTTTGGGATATTTTAAATGAAAATAAAATACGGTTAACTTCTGGGTCATACTTACAAGACTCGAAATTAGGTTGGGTTATTTCAGGGCCCCTTTGTTCAAATAAATTACATGTCAAACGTAAAAAAAATTATATTCAGTGTAATTTTACTCAAACTTTAAGTATAGATTCACAGTTAAAAAAGTTTTGGGAATTAGAAGATTTATCACTCGAAAAAAGAAACCTAACTAGTGCTGAAAGTAAATGTGAAGATATATTCAAAAGTACCACCAAACGTGAAATGGATGGAAGGTTTTCTGTTCGCATCCCCTTAACAGAATCGGCTGATTGTTTAGGTGATTCATATACGGTAGCTTATAAACGATTTATTTGTTTAGAGCGGAAACTTGAACGTATGCCTCAATTAAAATGTATGTACTCGGAGTTTATGCGTGAATATCGAGAATTAGGTCATATGACAAAGATAGACGATTACTCGGGGCCACATTATTTTTTACCCCATCATGGAGTATATCGCGAAAATAGCACGACTACTAAATTAAGGGTTGTTTTTGACGCCAGTTGTGCTACCACTACAAAAAAGTCTTTAAATGACATACAGTTTATTGGGCCTAAACTTCAAAATGATATTTTTTCTATTTTATTGCGGTTTAGGCAAAACAAATCAGTTGCATGTGCCGACGTCGAAAAGGCATACCGGCAGGCCCTCGTCCAACCTGATCAACGGAACCTGCAACTTATACTTTGGCGTGAAAATCCTTCCGATCCTGTAAGCATTTATCAATTAAATACTGTGACGTATGGAACAGCATCAGCTCCATACTTATATATGCGTTGCTTGCATCAAATTGCACAGGATTGTGACGACGATGTAGTAGCTCGCGTTATAAGGGATGATTTTTTTGTCGATGATTTGCTGACGTCACACGATGATTTAAACTCATTAATAGAAATTTGTGAAAAAACTTCTTATATGTTGAGCAATTACGGTTATTCTCTACGTAAATGGACATTCAATGACGACGACACAGCTGTGACTCACTCGAAAAATTTGGCTGTAGGTGGGAACATACAAACAAAAACATTAGGTTTAGGTTGGCATAATAGAAGTGACGAGTTTCATTTTACCACACAACTTTCTTCTGTCGGTGTATTGCCAGTGACTAAGCGTCATATGTTATCAGTTATTTCACAAATTTACGACCCTTTAGGCTTTCTTGCTCCAGTGATTATAGTAGGAAAAATACTTTTACAAAAACTTTGGTTATGCAAACTAGATTGGGACGATCCTATTCCAAATGAAATTACAATTAAATATTGTAATTTTATTAATTCGATTAAACAATATTTACATGAAATAAAAATTAAACGATTCGTAAGGAGTGTTCACACTCAACATGTAGAATTACATATATTTTCAGATGCCTCCCAAGATGCGTACGGTGCGTGTGCTTATGTACGCACTGTATTAAACGATAACTCGATTATTATTAATTTATTGTGTGCAAAAAGTAAAGTAGCGCCTTTAAAGTCAATTAGTATTCCGAAATTAGAACTGTGTGGTGCTTTGTTAGGTGCACGATTGTATAAAATGATTACTGACTCACTGACTTTAAATTTCGATGCTGTCTACTTTTGGACGGACTCAACGATTGTGTTAGGCTGGCTTCGTATTTCACAACATGTGTTGAAAACGTTCGTTCAGAACAGAGTCACAGAAATTAATGAATTAACAGGTGATGCACCTTGGTTTCATGTGGATAGTCAAAATAACCCCGCCGACTTAGTGTCGAGGGGCCTCAATATTAGTGATCTTAGAAATAGTACTTTATGGTGGAACGGTCCTAATTACTTGAAATTTTCAAAATGGTTGCATAATAATCAATTAATGACAATCCCAAAAAATTTACCTGAAATAAATAAAAATAAAATAATTAGTTCATTATGCATTAGTTCGGAAAATATATTTGATTTAAATAAATTTTCATGTTTTAACAAACTGAAACGTACGGGAGCCTACCTATTAAGATTCATTTATAATATTCGCACGCACAATAGGCAAACTCGCCGAACCGGTTCCTTATCAGCCACCGAGTTGAATGATTCACAAAAAATGTTAGTTCGATTCGCGCAGATGCAATCATTTCCTTCATTGTATTATAATTTAAAACATAAACTGCCTATAAATAAATGTACACAGGCCAACAAAGTTTTAGGATTAAATATATTTTTTGATAATGAAAATATAATTCGAGTTGGTGGAAGATTGTGTAACTCGGACACATTTGATTATAACAAACAGCACCCTGTACTGTTGTGTAGTAAAAGTCGATTTACGGTGCTACTGTTTCATTATCAACATAAAAAATTACTTCACGCGGGACCGCAACTCTTACTGTACACTATACGAGAAAGTTGGTGGCCTCTGGCAGCTAGGAACCTTGCGAGACAGGTAGTACATCAATGCGTGGTGTGTACGCGCATGAAAGGTAAATCTTTGTCACCCATGATGGGAAATTTACCTACTGAACGCCTAGAAACCGGTTTTCCTTTCATGCGCACTGGTGTGGATTACGCCGGACCAGTTTTAGTATTAAACCGTAAAGGTCGAGGATCTAAATTAATAAAAGGCTATATTTGTTTATTTATTTGTTTGGTAACGAGATGTGTTCATTTGGAACTTGTAGGAAGTTTGTCTACAGCGGATTACATTTTATGTTTAAAACGTTTTATATCTAGACGAGGAAAACCTATTGAAATATTTTCCGACAATGGAAGAAATTTTGTTGGTGCGGAAAAGGAGTTTCCACTTCTATCAAATGATAATTTTAATCGAATAGTTGATTTTGCTGCTAACGACGGTATTACGTTTAAGTTTATACCTCCATATGCTCCTCATTTTGGCGGTCTTTGGGAAGCAGGAATTAAATCGTGCAAATATCATCTTAGACGCATACTAGGCAATGCAAGATTAACGTATGAAGAATTTAGTACACTATTAGTTCAGATCGAAGCTGTTCTAAATTCCCGTCCTATGACATGTCTGTCCACAGATCCCTCCGACTACCTTCCTTTAACTCCCTCTCATTTTCTGATTGGCCGACCAATGACCGCTCCAGCTGTCGCAGACATCACCGCGCGGCAGCCTGAGCGCCTGACGCGCTACGACAGGGTCGAGCAACTCCGGCAGCATTTTTGGAAACGTTGGTCGTTGGAATATGTTTCAGAGCTGCAGCTCCGGAAAAAATGGAAGACAAACTCAGAAGACATCAAACTCGATAGCCTCGTCTTACTCAAAGAGGATGATCAGTCTCCTCTTAAGTGGCGCTTGGGGAGGATCATACAAATTTTTCCAGGAAAAGATGGAATATCAAGAGTTGCGAACATTAAAACAGCGACGGGTATAGTAAAGCGAGCTTTTTCTAAAATCTGTCCTCTACCACCACCGCCAACAGTCAACGATACTGAACCATCTGCAATAAAAAAGACGGAGTCCTCCATCAAGACCTTACAGCATCAATAAACATACAGTACCTACAGTTTGTAAGCTAAAGTGGAGCTTCCAAGGCCGGCGGTATGTTAACGCCATCTATCGTAATTTTTTCGAAGCAACGAATCGGGTGAAGTTGGTTACGTGCGGCTACTACAGGAACCGAAGCTATCTTCACGTCAAATAAATGCGCCTGCGCTTCTATACAAAAAGAAATTCATTCGAACTTAATCACAACTAAAATCTACACGCTTGTTATCATTTTGTACCTAAACGCTTTGTAAAATTGTATTGCGATAAATATATAGTTAAACAACTAAAAATAAAATAATTATTGAAGAGTTCCTGCCTTACTAACCTGGATATACGAAAATAACACTAAGAAAGATTGTACAGTCATCTTCGGAAAACCAGACCCACGCGTGATGTAGGAATGAACCTTTCTCAATGAACTCTTTACGTATTGTTTTGAAATTAAGAACAAACTGAGTATTCAGGATTGTTATTTTTACAAGTTTTACTAAAGATTACAGAACATGTGAATGTAAGTTATTTTAACAACGCATTATATGTTATGGATATTCTAAATTTGTAAGTCAATATTTATTTTATTTTATTTTTGTTGGACAACGAACAGTGATATAATTGCTAAATCTTGATATATCTTGACAAATTATTTAACACAATATAAAGATTATTATAAGGTACTTTACTATCTGATGTAATATATCAAAAATATATCAATTATTTACTGAGGAAACTTAACCGAAAGTTAAAGAATTCATTACGCAACGCATGGTTGCATAAGCGTTATACAATAGATAGGTACTTAGCGGGTGGTGGTGTGGCGGGAACACTACTGCGTGCGCGTTGACTGAGGCGCCGCGTCGGGAAAAGTCTAGTAATGTCTCTTTATTTATTTATAGGGAATTGTGTGGAACAATTAAGTACCTACTTTTATTACATAATATTGATCAGAATCGATTACAGAGTGCTCCCCTTCAATATCTAAGATTTGTCTCCAGTCACCCTGTATATAATGTAAATACTACTAAATCAATACATTCCCAGTAACAACTTGTGAAAACTTTGTTAAAATATTGATGCAAGAAGAGAAATATGCTGAAGAAGTTGCCTGTTGGAGAAACAGATATTTGTAATCCTACGCGGAATAAAATTTGTCATAGTTATTGTTTATATAAAGTGGCTAAAACTCACATGATTATTGTCGGATATGTTACGTACCCTGGTCACTCTAGCTATTTATTAATTAATCATAATTAAAAGCTACTAAGTAGAACGCATTTTTGCTGTCTAGTATCTATGTATCACAACCTATGTGCTCGCTTTAAAGTCATATGGCGCTGTGTTAAGATAAAATCTCCTAATATTTTATTATGCGCCTAATTTATAAATACAAGCCCAACAATTAGGTCACCAACCCAACGTTGTCCTAGTCACACCGGCCGCGGCGCGTAGGAAAGATGTGCATGTTTCCATTGCGCAAATCGACCTTCAGGGTTGAGTGGGTCCATTGTCTGGGACTCAGTGACTCGTCCGCGGGTAATTCGTGTATTGTTTCACATCAGCCTGCCCGATTTAACGGTGCTGCACATGCTCACGTCATTCGTACTAAGTGGGTTTATTTTTGTGGCGAATTTTGTATATAGTAGATGGTGTTTTGTAAGTAATTGAAGTCACTGCCGTCGATAGAATTAGTTTGAAGTTGCAATTTGAATGTGACATGGAGGTTTTTGTCAAGTAGAAGTTTTCTGGCTATGATAAAGGTGTGCTAATTTGTCATAAAACGGGTTGAATTATCGGTGACTGATGTCATCTTATAGAAAGGGGTGATAAGGTCAAAAAGTGAGTGCTGTTTGCAATCACTATTATCACGAAGAAAAAGATTAATGACCGTGATGATTTAAAACCTGACACTTACTGACTGACATAACTTCACACAGCCTAAACCTCTGGACCAACAGATTCTATCCTAAGTGGGTTAAATTGAGAATAACTGTGTTCAATTCAACACAATCCGGACGAAGTCGGATCGACGGATATTCATAAATAAACCGATCGTTAATACAGAAAAAAACATTATTACAATTAGGAACATATTATACATAACAGAACTTGTTATGAAATCCATATTAGGGCAAGTCTGTGTTCTGTCTAATAAATTATTTATATATAACAAATTACAATGGTCGTACATCACCAGCGATCATGAATTTAGATCTACATACACGGGTCAAGTTGGTTATCAATTTCTACCATTTTTTGACCATCATTACTAAGTATCTGATGTGGTCAAAGTACATGTGGGTTAGGTTTCTAGTCAACGAGTAGATTAATCTCGAAAAAAAAACAAAAATCAATTTATTGCTTCAAATATGGTGGTATATACATTCGGTGGTAAATTCGTTATTGAGCTCATATTTTACTGTCTTACAGCATGCAGTATCAGTGTGTAAACAATTAATAACTATATGATTTAAAATTAAAATTCATCAAATTCAAAAATCATACATGCATGCAGTTTAATTAAATATTTAATACTAGCTGTGACCCGCGACTTCGTCCGCGTGGATACTGGTTATTGGAGTTGGATAAATACTATTATTATATCCTCTTTGAAGTTTAAACTTACCTTATTAAAAATTTCGTCAAAATCGATTCAGTAGTTAAGCTGTGAAAGCGTTACTGATAGATAAACGACAGAGTTACTTCAAAAACTGTTACAACAAAGCTGTGATCCGCAGTTTTACCTCGGTTTTGTGAAAAAGTATAGGTAGGTATATTACATAGATGATGCCTGCGACTTCGTCTGTATTGAATTAGTATTTCGAGTAGGTTATTTTCTTCTCCAAAGTCCGAAGTACTATCTTTAATAACAAAAAAAATGTAGAATCTTCGCCCATATAATATGTATAACTCCTAACCTCAAACATTAGGTTAACCTCAAACCTCAACAAACATAGGTAACTATATTAGGCACATTGCGTTATAAACAAATCGGGTGCCAAAGTGTCTTAAATTTTACATAATTCATGCAATACCTATCTTCATTAATTATAGCTTATTGTTATTCTAGGTAAAGCTATATTACTGTAAAGTTTCAGAAGAATATATTCCGCAGTTTTTGCGTGAAAGTGTAGCAAAGATCCATCCATCCAGCCATTATCAGTGTATAATGTGTATCTATCTATAGTTATGATTGGCTTTTCGCGGTAAAATGGCTGAGCCAATTTAATGTAAGTAATTTCTTTTGGTAGTTATCACATACCTACGTTACTATTTATTCTACTTCTAAATCTACGGTTTCTAGCTTCCAAGCGCTAGAAATGATCACAAAATAAATAAAACCTTGAGCCCATTATTTTAAGTTTAACTTTCTTACAATATACCTATCTCTGTATGTACAGAAGGCAGCACATCAAGCGTTATAAATCGGTATTTTTTTTTTTACTTGAATCTGAAATCTATGCCCTCGACATTACCTAAGTTAAAATTGTTTGGGGAAATTTGACAGGTAATGTAACGCTTGACCTGTTGCCTTCTGTACCTACCTGTATTAAATCGCGCAAGAAGCTTTATTAATGATTTAGCCCTATCAACATAGCAAAATTTTATACTGCATACCAACTATTTTTCAGATTTATTATTTTTAAGCCCCTAGTACTTTTAACAGGAGAATTTCCTTAGAATTCTTATTCCCATGTTTATTTTTAGTGTAGTTCAGTTTTTTTTTCTTCCGGCCATCCGAAAACGCTTTTATATCTAATCTACTAATGCCACGTTACAATATCAAAAACAATGTTCGTTCGTTGCTTCCACGCTGGACTGGGAGCAACAGAAAATCATAGATTGTACCAGTTGCTTCTCTTCCCGGGCATACCTTAAATGAAAGTCATTTTAGGGATAGAGGTTTTGTTGGATAGAGGTTTTATAACGGATAAAGGCGTGAAGTTATATGTATGTATGTTCGTTTAGTCTACGAACAGTAGATTTAGCTATCATACACGTTGAATATTGAAGCGTATAAAGCGTTTCAATATTCAACGTCTTGTCAAATTACTACTTACTATTCTTATAACTACCTACGATTCGTTTGTAGTAGCTTTTACTCATGTAAAATATTGAAACCCAGCATTCATTGATTTTGACGACAATTTAGTTAGAATCTACCCCTAGAATAACACTACCGCCTCTGAATATTGTCGAAGTAAACTGACTGTCTCGGCTGACTGAAATTTGCCGTCAAATATCACTACTGCCAGCGGTGACGCGTCCCGAAAACATTTTATAAAGAACTGGCTTGGCTTCGGTATTCGACCTCATTTATACTTACCATCAGGTGAGAATGAGGTCAAATTCGGGCTTATTCACCGATTTGAAAAAAAAAATAGTATTTTTAATATTTTGGAATAGAAAGTTATAAAATTAAACTCGTTGGTAGTCTGACTCCCAACCGTTACAAAAATTTGGTGGTTCATTCAGAGAAATCTTATTTCCAAGTGAAATAATAAAAGTTGGGGAATATGGTCATAGGCACCCAGAGTTTGGTAGGTATCTCAAACAATTAACAGCGTGAGTGGCCGGCCATGCCAGCGAATCACTCGCTCGCCCGCCCGCGTCTTATCGAACATACTACCTATTTTATTACGGAGTTATTTTAAAATTATTACGATATCTCTTTGGATCTTGATTGAAATCAAGTGGTGTCAAGGACAATTTTGTTCAAAATTAAATATTTATTGTAAACAAAATAAAAAAATATAATAAAAAAAAATTACGCGAGCAGGATCGAACCCACGACCTTAGACCTATTGTCGGTCTATGTACGCGCAACTGAGCTATGAGTACTTCTGATCTGTATGCCGAACATTTCCACCATATTCTAGTAAGTTTTAGGCATAACTTTTAAAAATCTATTACAATTTTTTTAGATCCTAGATTTTTTTTATGTCTGCAGAATCTGCTCATCATCCTGGCCAACTTTTGTTAAGGCATCATATCTATATTTCTTACGGTTTTGATGATCCCTTAAGGGTTCTGCATCAGGTGTTCCAGTAACCGAAATAAAATATACCCTATATGTTGCCCCGGCTTCACAGCTATACATAAAAAAAAGTTTCATTCAAATCCGTCCAGCGGTTCCAGAGATTAGCGTGTGCAAACAGACAAACTTACAAACAAACAGACAAATTTTTTTTTTCAGATTCTTACTCTTTATTCATTTCTTTATAACCCTAGATAAATTTTTTTGTAAAAATAATAAATGTACAGACACGTTTTTTTTACTGTTTTATTATATGTATTGATTATGTCTTCTTAGGTTAGAAAAAAATCAGATACTTTTATTTATTACATGTAAAATTTGCTTTTAAAAAAACCATTAATTGTATAAAACCATTGCTCTAATAACCATTGGCGTCGGATAAATTTAAATTTTGTCAGTGGCAAGTTTTTTAACTTTGTAGGTAATTTATTAAATATTTTAATACACATGACATACATAACTGTTTCTAATACATATCTCAGTTTTGACATTTGGTAAACATAATTTATTTTTAAATCTTGTATTAAATTTCAAGATTTCTTTTTTTTTCCACAAAACATTTCGGGTGTATTTTTACAAATAAAGCCGATTCATAGATATATAAACAAGGTACAGTTATACTTTTAAACAAAGGCTTGCAAGTCGTCCAAGAATCTACATCAGCAATTGCTCGGAATACATTGTTTCTGAGATATAAATGCTTTATTTATTTTAACTGAATTACCCCAAATGAGTATGCCAAACCTTAAATCTCTTTTAATTTATTAAATTAAATTACAAACACGCAATAAGCAGATCATGCGGAAATGCGAGGTTACGCAGTAAAATCAACCAAAAAATAATATTGTCTTAAGTTTTCGTGATTCATAATATACTATTAAATAAAACACTTTTTGACCGAATTTATACGTATATTTACATTTTAAATTTTGACTCGACGTTTCGGTGTCTTTGCAGACCCCGTGGTCACGAGCGACAGAGGTGTCAAGCGTCGGATTGATAGATTGAAAAAAGTTATACATCATCATCTCCATCTGTCAGTCTTCCAGCGTAGCGTTCTGGATTGACACAAAACGAGCTGACAGTATCTTGAGTTTCAGATCGTGCAGCTTGCTGAGAAGACTGAGAAACAGATGGAGATGACGATGTATAACTTTTTTCAATCTATCAATCCGACGCTTGACACCTCAGTCGCTCGTGACCACGGGGTCTGCAAAGACACTGAAACGTCGTGTCAAAATTTAAAATGTAAATATACGCGATAAATCCGGTCAAAGAGTTTTTTATTCAACCAAAAAATATAATTTCCATACTGGTTTTCAACGTGTAAGTACTAAATTAAATATTTTTGTTCCGAATTGTACTCTTTGGTACTTTTTTTAGTATACTAACTTTTATAGCAAGCACCATTTTTCAAACATTTATTCTTATCTTCCGAATAGTCAGCATCAAAAGTTGATGAACAGATTGAAATTTCGCCATTGTGTCTAAATAACGACTAATATTGACTAATTTCTAAATTTTATAATTACAACTATACATAGAAGTTAGTCAATATTAGTTGTTATTTAAAGCGACTTTGAAAATTTCAATGTGCACTCATGATGCTGACCGTAGCTACAATTGTTTTATCTACCGGTAAGTAGAGTTTGAAAAAAGGTATACTTGACCACATAACTTGACCTGACAGAAATAACATGACAAAATGAAATTTACATCTTCATACTTCAGTTATTTTCTGATGTTTAAAGCAAAAATCTACAAGTTTATAAAATTAAATGTGCTTTGTCAAGATCCTGAAAAATCGAACCTGCGTCTTCGTTGTTCTTAACCCGTGTGTTGTCATCTCCCACCATCGTCTTCACCATGAAGTTAAACGATGAAAAATTGTTAATATGTAAAGATTTAATATAAAAAAGGTCTAAAAAGTCTTTTATTCAATTTAATCGTGAAAACTTAAAACAAAACTTCAAGTTCAGTAACAAGCCAATTCACTACCTGATTAGCAGAAACATAACAAGCCAGACACAATTTGTCTCTAACTTACTGCTTACTTAACCTTGTCACTTGTGTACGCCTTAATCATCCTGCCGTAGTAACAATGTTGACAACACCGAATTACTTAACGATCAAAGCACATTGTTTCCTCGAGTGCTTCCATCCTTGACATCGTATTTAATAAACTGTTGTTATAAAGCAAACTCCCACAATACTGTATGCGATTTATTACTCTGAGTACACGTTATAAACAGACATTAATAGTTTACGAAGCTGCTATAGATATCGTTTATTATACGCCCTCTGTTAATCAGGTATTCATTGTAAAAATTACTACATAGCATCTATTGTTAATATTTTGATGTATTGTTGTTGGTGGCTTATTACCTACTACTTATATCTGTCCTTAGAACAGATAGATTAGTTATGTATAAGAGTATGCATCTTCACTGGGTTAGAATGCTGAACAAAATTATTTATATAAGTGGACATTAAACGAGAATTAGCTCTCTTGGAGCAGCGGCTGAGTGTCTCACATCACAAAGTTTAAAAACATTAAAAATATATTTAATCCCTTATTTTTTACACGACTACGGCGACGCAAAAAGGAGGGTTATGATTTTGACGTGTATGTATGTATGTGGGTATGGATGTTCATCTGCTCCCTCAGTACTTCTAAACTAGTAATCATAATTGGACAAATGAGGTGTCATTGAAAGCCTCTCCACTGTCCGCTGGTCATAGGCTACATAAAAATACGTTAAGTTGACTACAGCGCCCTCTAGGGGACTTAAAGTGAAGAACTAAAAAAAAATATTTTCGGTATTGTGTGGGGTATCAAATGAAAGAACTTTGTTAGCACAGCTCAAATATGTATAAATTATTACTCCAAACTAAGTGAAAAAATAATTATAGTAAACAATTTTTTTTTCTTGACGGTTTCCTGTGGGATATCAAATAAAAAAACTTCGTTAGAACATTTCAAATATGTAAACACTATAACTCCAAAACGAGTGAAAAAAATAACTTAAAAAACTTAAACCCGACTACTAAAAACACGCTCTAAAAAGTGGGAAACAAGTAATAGTCTCCGCTGAAATATTTATGTATTTACGTCATGTTGATAGAGATATGTTGAAAGGGTAGCCGTGGTCGTATGCCACCTTTTATAGCAAAACAGATTCATTTTAATAATAAAATTAAATAAAAAATGGCATACGATCACGGCTACCTTTTCAACATATCTCTATCAACATGACGTAAATACATTACTATTTCAGCGGAGACTATTACTTGTTTCCTACTTTTTAGAGCATGTTTTTAGTAGTCGGGTTTTAGTTTTTTAAGTTATTTTTTTTATTGTTCCAATATAACAAGCTTAGTTAATGATGAGCTTATTCTTATAATAGTTAAAAGAGAGGTCGGGCAAGAGATGAAAATAAAATAATATAACTGTAAGAAGTTAAGACAACGATTGTCAAAAACTGAATCATACATCATGTTATAAGTGATGCTGCAGTCCGACAAGGCTTTTTTGTCGCTTGGATGATGACGTCAGAGGGGCCTGAGGGAGAAATAAGGGTTACCATTAAGTACAATTTCCCTATTCTCAGGGAAAAATATCAGGGAAAATGAATGCATAAACGTTTAGTTTTTTTCAAGTTTCTAAACGGAAATTAATTCATTTTATGTACTACAAAAGGTTTGTCGCGTAAACTTTAAAAAAACGTTAGTGGTACAAAAACACAGGGTCGAAGATATAAATATATGATTCAGCAAGAAAATATATTATAACATAAAGTCATATGAAAATAAAATCATGTTTTTATGATAAATTGTTTTCTTACTACTGTCTTTATAGGGGACCTTCTCGTATCTAGAAATGCTCGTCATTTTAAAGGTTTGTAAAGAGACAATTCTCCTGAAACGTATTTTTTATTGAGATTTAAAAAATGAAATATATTATGTTCTAAAGTGAATCAAAGTATGGCAATATGTAAACATTGCAGAGGTAACTTGCTTCTTTACTCTTAAAAAAGGATTTATTGAGACGTCAATGCAAATCTCCTCGGTATTAATAAATATTTTTTCAAAAAAACCGACTTCACATCAAAACTATGGATGAAGTATAAGATCGTCAATGTAAATATCTTCTAATAAATATTTAAAAAAAATCAGGAAGTAGATACTCAATCGATTTCGATGAAATTAATATTGGACCACCTCTGAAGCATCCTCTATTATATGAAACAAGAATATTCAAAATCGATTTATTTATGTCCGAAAAATCGTGTAACAAAGATACAAAAAAATACATAAACACGAATTCCTCCTTTTGGAAGTCAGTTGAAAATGTGTAAAGCTTATATGTGTAACTTAATTATTGACCTATTTCTTGTTTATTGCAGGTATGCGCATGCGGCGCCCTGGCAGCGCTGGACGGCTACAGCTCAAGACAGGACCCAGATCAGTTCCATATACAAACGGACGAAGACGATGAGCGCTACTTCCTGTACCAGACACATAATGGCCAGTACAGGAAAGAAAGACGGCTCAAAGATGGATCTGTAGTTGGTAAGTTATTGTTATAACCAACAACGTTTTGAACCCAAAGCATATAAAATTGTTGCCTATAGTTTCCACGATTCATGAAATTACATATAAACGTTTTTAATCGTAGTTGAGTTGAAATGTAATTTGTAGTTAAAATTGATTTAATTCCATTAAAAGAGTCTCCTAAAAAAATATTTTGGAATATATAAGGCATACATACATATCTTCGATAAAAAACACTGTAATTTGCCATGTCTATTGGGGAGAACAATTCACTGAAATAGAGATCACAAACTCATAAGGACTCCATTGTCTATATAATTTACTCATAGTCCTGTAATACAAAGAATATTGATTACTATCGGGCCTAGATCCGATTTGAGTGTTGATAGCTCCCTGCACTTTGCTTAAGGCCCATTTATGTTTTGATTTTTTTATTAACAGTCGCAATCTTTTGATCCTTCTAGGCTTGTACTTTCAAGCAGTACTGCCAAAAGGAAATCCTTCCTTATAAAATATAAAACAATAAAAGAACGACCTGCCGTTATGTTTACTTATGTTTCCTCCTTTTTTCCTTGGTATCTCTAGCATTTAAACTAAGTAACAAAGTAGCCTTTCTAAGCCTTACCTTGTTGCAACATAAGTACACATGCTCTAAGATAATTAGAAAGAGTAATGTTCACGGTCCATACAGACTCTGACCTGTTAAACTACTTTTTGTTAGGTATGTGAATGTATAAAGATGATATTTTCATTGAAATGCTGCCTGTTTATATCTAAACTATTAGTGCAGACTTGATTTAATTTCTTAGAAACGATATCGGGATTTTCATTTCAAAATTATTTAAGACAGAAGCTATCGTTTTTATGTTTTACTTAATAGTTCAATTTTGAAGTCTATTTTATTTTTTTAGAATATTTTTATTTATTAGTTCTATTATAAGACCTCCATTACACAAGCGTACGTCATAATATTACATACGATTATTTTGGAGCCAAAGATTTGGTGTGACCGTTTGGATTTCCTTTCCTACCGATTTCCAAAAAAGGAGGAGGTTCTCAATTCGTTTGTATGCTTTTTTTGTCTTTGTTACACGATATTTCGGACAATTATAAATAGATTTTGAAAATTGTTGTTTCATATGATAGAGGATACTTCATAGTTGGTCCCACATAAATTTTATCGAAATCGGTTAGGTATGTGCTTCATTGATAATTTCAAACTTTTGAAAAAATATGTATGACTGTACGTTGATGACATTCTCAACTCAGTCAAAGTTTTGACGTAAAGTCGGTTTTTTTAATGCTCTGCATTCGTTACTTATGAGACAAATGTACGGTGTGTTGTAAATTTATCAAAAGCACACAGCCCAAAGTGCCGATTCTGACATCCTTTTGCAAGACAACCATTGTGACTGAAGTGACGTATTCTTATAAGAAATTGTAACTAAATTTCAGGTACAACGGGATGGGTAGGCGCAGATGGGTATCTCCGTCTGCAAGATTATATTGCTGACGACCAGGGATACAGAATATACAAGTCCAAGACTGTCTACGTGGGACAAGACCGGCCTATAAGTGTGAGTATGCGGGTAGGGTTTTGTTTCCTTGTACATGCATAAATGCATCCTTATAACTACTTATAATTATCTATTATTGGTCTTGATCGTCGGAGAAATATAATCCAGTCGTTGATTTTCAGAAACATAAACTTCTGTTTACATACAAATAACACTTAAATATTCACATAATAATGAATTTAAAAGATCTTTACTCTAAATACTTCAATATATCGATGATTTTAACATTTCAGGAGTCACTAGTCATCGCAAAAACAGCACCCACCGACTCCGGGTTCGGAGTAACTCCAGCGCCCGCAGTTCAAAGAAGACGCGGCCCAGCTCGCTTCAGCACCACCACCCAAGCCCCCTACGCCCCCTCCTCGACATATGAACCACCACGATCATACCCAGAAGTCGTCATTACACCCTCCCCACCAACCTATCACAGCATCTCCTCAACACCACAAGTTGAAGTGGCACCAAACTCTATCGACACCTCAACACCAAGATACAACCCAAAACCAATAACAGCTAGTGAAGCTTCCCCAGCACAGACATACGACCCATCGAATACTAACTCAATAGGAGACGACTACTACGGCAGTGACAGCAGTCCTTACAAAAGAGTCGATGTATACAATCCAAACTCTTACAGACATGCAGATCAATGGTTAGGGCGACAAAGGACGAGAGTGGGCGATGGATATACTCCCCAGTTTCCAGGTTACGATGGAGTTGCCTTTACAAGAAGTGGGTTCCGATATTACTTACCTAAACAGTATCACGAGGAAGATACAGTCAATGACAATGACAGAACCGGCAGCTTTGGCTACGTGGACCCGTTTGGAATCCGAAGAGTCATCTATTACAATTCATCTCCCGGTCAGGGATTCCAAATAAGAAAGAATAATAGATACGTCGGCCACGACGCCACGCCATATGATCCTAGACCCATAGACTAATCTAACTTTAAGATAGATTAAGTTTTAAGTTACCAATTGCATCAGTATTGCTAGTTAATGTGATATTGGAGACAAAACGATTGATAAGATCGAACGAATGTTAGAAAACTTAGCCATTATTTGAATTTTATTAACATTTTGCACTTTTGATGTACTAAATTTTAATTACCAAGTATCTTTTAAAGATATTTTGTGCCATTATGTTACTCTACCAATATTTCTGCACGGTTTAGATTTATTGACTTTGTATCATCGGCACTAGTCCCGAACTCGAAAAAAAAACATTTGTGTCTAAAAATACTATGAACCGTTATCATATTTGAATATGGTAATAATAAACAACTAAAAAGGAAATCGACAAATACGCTTAATATTCAATGTCAATAAACTCATAATATATTTTAAAAAGGATTCTTCGAATATGGATCTATGCGTAGGATTCCGCCCTGTTTTGTATACGAGTGAATATAGCCAACTAAAATCAATATAAAAGCATTTTACCAAATACGGGACATTTCATTCAATAATTTCAATAAGTACATATATTTTCTGTTCTATTTTTTTCATTTTTATGGTGTCTGACACAATTTTGTATTCAGTTACTGCTAATGATTTGCCATTATTTTGAATGTTGTTTTCAAAATCAAACATGCTACACTTAATAGCAACTCGTTGCAGCGACTGCAAAGGGGAGATAATTTAACTTATATTATTTATTAATCGTTTCACTTTTGAGCTGTTATGACTAACTTATTTTTATTAAACTATGAAAGAATTATGTGTTTTATTTCTTAAGGTAAAATCCAAGAATTGTACAGTATTTTAACGTTTCAGGCTGGAAGTTCGTCAAAATTACGTCAAGTAATCAATTTCAAATAACGATGGCAGTAAATGTTAAAGCTAAGTTTCTAAGCCAAAGCTTGACCAAATATTAAAATACCTTTTAATGTTCTACCTCTGAATATACGGCGTATGTGCACCCATTTAGGCAACCTCCATCTAATCCTTTATTTCGGCTTATAAATAAAGCAAGGCCACCTAAAAAAACTAAAAAAACCTTTCGAATTCAAGCAAAAAAAACCTTGAGTCAACAACGCATACTCAACCATACAGCAATGTCATCAATAAGTAGATTTTTCATTATATGGATGTAGGACGCCAGCCCTAGCCAGCCCTGGGCTGCTAACCTACTCGTTTGCAACAGTTTTATTAAACATTATAGTTTTTGAAGAAGTCAAAAAAATAAAGGGCTATGAAGTTTATTTGAGTGCAATAGCTCGGTCTCAAAATACTGATAACGTTAATTCACAAATTTTAATGGCAAATAGATTCAAGAAACCACCCTATCCTTTCAGTTAAGTGCTGACTGCTATGGCCGCATTATCTGCCTAACACGAGCATTATCTGCCTCAGACGATAGTGGTCGTGCGTTTGTATATCCGTTTATTTCATGCATGTTTTTTGCGTTAGTCTGAGTATATTATGTTTGCTATCCTGCATTTACAAATAAAGATGTAGGTATAACCATTGTTTAGTGCATATAATACAAGCTATGTGCTTGTTTTAGGGCTAAATTACTTCGTGTGGTCCAACAATTTTTTATTTATAAATTACTAGTACGATAAAAATTCTTAATAGGTAAATTTGCAAAATTACATCCAGATTTTGACCACTTGTCAAACTTGTCCTTCTGTAATTACACTTGTTCGAGGTCTCATTAGTGTAAATTGTGTTTATTTATATAAAGATCATTGTGAACCATATTTTTGTCATTTTCAATTCGGAAATTATAGGTGAAGTCACCTTAAATCATCAGTACACAAATGTGTTCAAACTTATAAGTGAAATTTTTAAATTTGAAAATTATTAAGTATAAATTACATAAAAATGCGTCAAGTTGCATTATTGTTATGTACAGTTGCCGTTAGTTTCGCTGCGAAACATAATCCATATGTTGGCTACCAACAAGCAGACTACTTGGAGGAGCCATACATCACTAATAGAGCACTGCCAAATCACATTCCACAACGTTTCACGTTCAACTTCGAGCAAGTAAGAAGAGATCAACCAACTCAAGTCGAAATCAGAGATGAAGATATTGGAAGATACCTGTATAAGCCAAAACAAACGACTACCACAGAAATTCCTGAAAATTATGTGCCGAAAATGGAAGACTTTTCAAGTTTACCCGCTGAATTCAATAAAGTAGAAGCCAATAGACGTTATCCTTCGATTAATACACATTTAACTTCACAATGGACTACCATACCTCCTCCTCCTCAACCAAGCTGGGAAGCCTTGCAACAAAACGATAATCTTATACCTGAAGTGAAGAAATTTGAATTAGTGCCAACAACAACTTTAGCGCCTGCACCGTTTGTACCAAGCAATAACGCGATCTCAAGTGACTTGCCGCTTCAATTCAACAGGATTGATGCAGCTAGACGCTATCCACCAATCAATACTCATCTAACACCTAGACCCACAACCACAACTCTTTCACCCAATACGCCAAAATGGGAAATTATTACCCAAGATGTTGATACTTTACAACAAGGACCTGAAGTCACTGAAGATTTAAGTGCCTACGTTTCTACATACCAGGGAAGAAGAACGCATAAGAACTTAAGAGTTGTATCAACAACGGAACGACTTGGGCCGCAGCTAAGGCAGCAACACGTACCCGCGAGACCACACGGTGTAAGTCGGGGCGCTCACAAATTTGACATATCTGATTTAACGAGCCCTGCACAAACTATTGCACCTATAATTTCAACAACGCCGCAGGGCGTACCTAACAATAGAGGTCCACCACCCGCTGTGCCCACATTATCTCCATGGATAGATGGATTTGGCAAATAAATTATTTGTAAACTCTTAAAATTAAATATTTTATAATAAAGACTTATTGAATGATAATAATCCTTATTATTGTAAATAAATATGACCTTAATCACCTTTTTGAAAAGCTAAAATATTAAAAGGCCTATTCAATAATAACCAGTTAGTATAATTGCTAGTTTGTTTTTAAACATCAACCTTTTGAGGGTTCAAACGGGCGATAAAACTCTGTATGAGAAATCTAAACTGCTTTAACGATTTCGATTAATTTTGTTAATCAAAATATTGTTAATCAATCAATAATCTCAACTATTTGTCATGAGCCCACTGCAAGGCTATGAGTCTCTCTGCTGGGTGACGAGGAAGTAATCCACCAAGCTGGCCCAGTGCTGGTTGATGGATGTCAGAAATTTCAGGGCGCCGAAATGGCTTCTAACATACTCTTACGAGTACTGTCTACGAGTATACAGCACCTGGGACACTATTGTTAATAACCCAGGGTTAAAAATAAGGTACTTTTTTAATAAAAGATTTGTTATAAACATCACAACAGGTTCCTTACGGGCGAAGATAGCTCGGTTTTTATGAACGAAGTAAGTGAAGGTATCGATTTGAAGAAATATTTAATTTAGAAAACCAGCAACAACTTAAACTGAAACTGCACCCGAGTTGAGTCGGATTGTACAGCTAGTTATAAATAAACTATTAAATTATATATACTGAGACCATAGAGATAAGTCGTTTACTTTGCCCTAAAGCAAGCGAGCTATCATAGTTTAAAGCCCACACAGTGTAGTGTAGGGGTACCCTGGTATACGATGCGATTCAAATGAGAATAGGAACTTCAATGACCTCTATCTGTCAAAAGTCACTTGAAAATAAGGGTCTGCAAAAAATAAATGTTTGGTAAAAATAACTATTTATTTTACTTATTTTGTTAATCAGAGTATTATAGCAAAAAGAAATGAAAAATTTATTTAATTATTTTTCTTTTATTATTTAATTACTTTTTAAACTTTATTTACACGCGACAGTAAAGAGGATGCGGGGTGTAAAAGCGCGGTAACCATGCCAACATTATACGACGACGATGACTCTTCAGAAAATGAATTTTTATCATTTAGTGGAATGAAAACGAGGAATAATTTTGATATCTAAATGTAAATAAATTCCAAATTAAATAATACAAAATTAATAATAATAATATATTAAATAATAACTAAAATGACGACACAATATGGCGCTAAGCCAGTCCTATTCTCATTCGAAACGCATAGTACATTCAGACTCAAGCCAGCGTGAAAGTTAGTACTTAATTTAATTTGACGGCCTACTTGCTGTAGACGTAAGAAAGGTAACGTAAAAACTGAATTTTCTCCCAAGCTATGGATGCTTCAAATTTTACTATATTTTCCAATATCTTCACTTATTTTATTGTTTCGACGCGCTAATCTCAGAAAGTACCTCAGTTTTGAAAAACATTATACTTTTTGAAGGAATTCAAACTACTACGGGCAGCTGCCCGGGCCCTGGTTATCTGTTAGCCCCGGGGACCTAACGCTTGTGTGTTGGAGTAGTGGAACTTTTTATACATTATCATTTATTTATTTAAATATCTTTGGCATTCGCACCATATTATCTCTCCAAAATTAAGTTTCGTACAAGAGTGTGTAAGGCTGCAAACTGGACGGCAGCGACAGCAACAGTGAGAGCGACAGTGAGCAGCGATTTCCGCAACACGATAAAAAGTATTGAATTTGTATGAAACCGCGACAAATCGCTCGAGCGCCCGATTGCTTCGACAACGGCCGATTCCCCGCGTCGAGTCGCTGCCCGCGCCGTAGTCGCTTTCGCTGTCGCTGCCGTCCAGTTTGCAGCCTTATGGATACTATATTACAGAGAAATAAAGTAAACTTACAGGGGATTCGAACCCTTTAGCATGGAAGGGTTCCAAGCCAGTCGTCAATAAAATAAAGTTGTTGATAAAAGTATTAGTTCTTCAAGAACAAAGCATTTAACTGATAGCAAGAATTAAAAAATTCAACGACACCTGCAGTAATTTTAAAGAAAACTTTGTCAAAAAATGCTTAGGAAGCCTAATGTGATTAACAATGACATATAAAAAATATCATAATAAATCATATTATAATTATTTATCAATTGGGATTTTCGTGAAAGAACTCTACCAAAAACACATCTTTTATATGAGAATTGTTGAGCAATTGAGCAATTGGGAATCGGTGGATAGGCTGCGGTCGAAACCAGAGATCGCGGGTTCGAACTCTGGTAGTGATGGTAGAGGTTGATCCTGACTGGTCGGCTGAACATTTGTCGAATACCATCGAATGATTTTCGGTCATAGAAATTTGTATGCTAATTTCCAATAGTTATATGTTAATTACAAGAACCTATGCCTATATTTATCAAGTTTATGCCTTGTTTCCATAACACAACTTCTAGACTTTATAATATTGTGAGAATGTCATTACGATATTTACATAAAGGCCTTTCCCCTCTCTTATAGTATCATCATATCTCTTCCCACTTGTTCGACTCTTATTATTATATAAATAATTAAAAATCAGATAGGCGTAAATGATCTCCACACTGCGATCGCCAAGCGTAGATATACCTATAGGTATTCATCTAGTTAAGTATGCATAAAAGGAGGTAGTGATGATAAAAAATGCGAAGAAAGGTTCATTTTACAAATTATTTATTTTTATCACTTGATGATCAAAACGTGGGATAAGCTTTTTATCGAATAGGCCATTACTTCATTCATTTGATCAGCATGTCTTGGGTTGGAGGGATCAAGATATAGTATCTGCTCTGAGGTTGTCTATTTCCAAAGATATTGAAGGGAAGTAGATTGAACGGAAAGGAGGGAAGAGACAGGCCAGGGAAGATGGAGGAGAGAGATGGCAAGTTTATGAGTATGGGTTTGGATGGTTGGGAAGGCAGACTTTCTTGGCTTTCCCGTGGTTCAGCGGATACAACAGGTGCACTTGTTTCTTCCGGGTTTTCAGCAGACTTAGCGACAACTACGTTCGATTCCGCTGCACCGACGACGGGCTCAGTTATTGACCGAGCGAAACTTCGAGCTACTTCGTCTTCAGAAAGGGCTACCACGTAGGACGACAAAGGCACCAAAGTTGGTGCTTCCGGGACGACTGGCAGGGCCATCGCCGTCGCCACCAAACTTAGAATTCCGAATAGCAGCATCTATAAGAACAAAAAGTAAGTGTGTAATAATGAATTTAATCAACAATTAAAAAACAACTCAGACCAAAGATCATGAAAGTTGCTTGAAGTTGATGGACGTAAAGATGTTCAAATTTTATGGGACTCTACGTTTCACTTTTCACTTACATAAGAAGTTCCTTACATATTTCATTCGTAGATTGCGACAGGTTAGACTATCTTACACATTCTGGTATGAGAAATGTGTCATCATACATACACATACATATTTGAGCCCCTGTAACACAACTTTTCCAAGGAATTTTTTATCGTATCTCGACTGCGCTGTTGCCATAAAACATTATACATGTGCAAGTGAACAATATTTTATCAGTGCATTGTTTAACATTTCATCTGATTGTAAGTGAAAATGAGGATGGAAATTATCAAGGAACTGTCCCTTTATATTAAGTTAACGGTAGGTTCAACGCTCTTGCAGTGATTTTTGGCTGTTTATACGAAAAGACGTCGCTCGCAAGGCGAACTCTAAAAGAGTCCTCCCACGAAACGCAGGCCGCTTAGTTTTTACAACACCAGGGACGGTAGGTCTTTTTTAAGCCATCCCATCGTGGAGGATTTGTACGTTATATTAAAGTTTTTCATATATACAAGCGATGATGCCTTTTTGGTGTGTTCATTATGTTTAAACGATTTTATTTGAATAAGTATGTAGAAGAATTTTCAACTTACCTTTTTCTGATACTTCACACAACAGCTTCGAATTGTCTTCCTCTCCGAAGTTTCATCTATTTATACCACTTAAGGACAGAATCTTAATTAACTAAAAACAATTTAAAACAGCTTATTTTCACCACGAAAGGAGTATTTAATTTGATTTTAAGTTAGTGGTTTCTTGAAATGTTATGGATGATAGAGGAACTTGGGGTAAAATTTACCATATCTCACCAAATCTTACGAGCTATATTTTGATCCTGCACCCCTTACCAGTCTGTTATATCATGTCAATTTATTTTTTAGCGGTCAATACGGATCTCGACTCTCACTTGACCGTCTTTTTATTCTTACCCAGAAAATTATTATAGTAATAAAGAGAATATAGATTATTGTAAAAAGAAACGTTCATTTAAACCTTGCATGGTTTTTAACTATTAAAAATATTATCCACCTACTCACAAGGTTCAAAGTTAGTAGTGAGGGTTATTCGAATATAATACTCACAATGAGCCGATAAACAAATGGCGCTTTGCTTTACTTATATTAGCTCTCATGGCATGAAAATAAGAAGTGTAAGTAGTAAATAATAATTTACTAGCTCTGGTCCAGGGTTGCACCAGCTCAATTCCCAATACAGGAATTGGATATTACCCTACCCGTGTTTGGAAATTTATTTTTAATGTAAAGCCATTCAAGCGTGAAAAAGAAACCAACATTACTTATAAACGTAGTAAGATTTGTTTCTTATAACCCTTTAAGAAATTCTGAGAATCATAAAAGAAATAATAAATATTAGACAAGAATATGCTCGTCTTAGTTTAGTTTTAAGTATTAAGTAGTAGTCTTAAGCATGGTTACTAATCTACTTGATCGACTCTTGGTGTTAGGAACTATAGCTTTATTTTAAGTCTGTTTATTTATCTCTTATCTTATTTATAACATAAGTTCTTTAAGAAACTTAATTGGGCTACTTGTAAATGTTTTGTAAATATTTATTTATCATTGTTATGGTTATATAGTTAGATTGAGCTAAAATGCGAGTTAAATAAAAAAAAAAAAAAATGGATTACTTCTAGTTACCTAAACAAATTTAACCTATTAATTTAACGGCTCCATTTCCCCTTTTGCCTCTTAGTGTCATTTCTTTGTCTCAACTGGGTGAACTTTACTGAGAGTTCAGATACGAGCTAGATATGTAACAAGGTAACTGTCAATTATCTATTGCTAATATTGTTTTAAATTTTCACGATTCGTACTTTAAAATTAAACACTTTGTAACCATCGCTGATCAGCACGGGTCTGTAAGGACACTGAAACGTCGAGTTAAAATGAAAATAAAAATTATTTGGCAGTGGTAGCAGTGCCCATGTGAAAGGAAACGTCTGGGGCGGTACAACAGTCCTTCCTGTCGTATCATTAATGTTACCATCTTTAATTTGTGATGTGCGTGCGCCTGGATGTTACTTACCATCAAGTAGATCCAGGGCCCGCTTACCGCTTTTATAAAGCTTAAAATGCGATAAATCCGGTGAAAAGTGTTTTATTATATCTATAGGTAGCTAATTACATAATAGATCTGAGAGTTTTTTTGTTTGTTTAAACTTCTAGTCGGATCTGAAGAAGTAAAATTGAAAACACTATCAGCTTGAACCTAGATCAGAACACTTTAAACAGAATTTTCTCCCGTGTTTTTTCTACGTTGTGTGATAATTTCAAACACAACGTAAATTAATGCAATAAGTAATTTGCCTTCTGTTTTCAACTACCTTTACTGCTTTGCCTTTTAATTATTTTAACGAAATGACAGCATTTATAAGTATTGTCCCTATTTAGCCCTTTACACGTCTACAATTATAGAAAATTTCTACATAAACTGTTTTTGTATACAGGGTCAAATTACACATAAGTACAACACAATTAATGCAGCATGAATTAAATAAAAGTATATATTTTGTACTTTTTGTTTTATAGGTTTTCAAAAATAACCTAATAAACTATTTATTATAAAGGGTCCATAAAGAGCGGGTCGATTTAAAAATGGAATAAAAAGGCTGTGTGTGCGATATTTACGAAATTATTCTTTAATTTGAAAGCCATTCATGCCGAATTATTTTTCATATGCCGCGTCAAGGACTTATCTATCTTAGGCTGCAAACTAGACGGCAGCGACAGCGACAGCGAGAGCGGGCAGCGATTTCCGCGACCCGATAATGAAAGTATTGAGTTTGTATGAAACCGCGACAAATCGCTCGAGCGCTCGTTGGCGTCGAGAACGGCCCAGATTCCCCTGTCTGTCGCTGTCTGTCGTCGCTGTCGCTGCCGTTCAGAATACAGGGAATATTATTAGTATTTGAAATACAAATATATTCATATTATTTTTATATAATTTCTGACGTAAACCAACAAACTGTCTAAAGTAAGAAATCAACACACTTTGAGTCAGTATTTGAAACCGCCTGGCTGGCTAGCTTTGGCTTTACTTGACGAGCCCCATGGGTTCAACAGGTATACAGGGTTGCTGTTTAAGTCGACCTAGATCCATTAAGAGCGTGTAGAACCCGTGTTTGCTAACTGATAACATCCTGCCCCAAACGAAACCGTTTTCGAGAAAATCGACTTTTACATTTTTTACAAAAATTAGGGATTTTTTGCTATTAAGTGTCATATTTTGAAATCGATGCGCTTCTCTATAATTTTGATTCATTCATTACATACAGATTAAGAATTTCTATGATCTTAGTGACCAAAATTCTACGTAAGATTACTAAATACATAGTTCTGAGCGATTGAAAGTTCAAATAATCAAATTTTTTTTACAGTTTTATTTTCTTGTAAGAATATCATATAAAGTTATTATCGCAGATGTTCGACAGATATGCTTCAAAACATCCACGTTTTGTCAGCTATCCAACAAAGTATAACAATCTAGGCTCATACTTAAATTCGTAGAAATAATCTTAGTTTCATAGGCGATAGTGGATTTAAAAATAATTTCGCTTTGATCATGAAAAGTAAAATAAAACAAAAGGTAACAAAATAAAATTTATAATTTTTGCACATTAAAATTTATCATTTCCACCTTCGTTTTGGATACATTTTCACATTATTCAGCGAAGCCGGGTTTTTACAACAGCAGTAGTAAAATTTCTTCGCATTTCATTTGCCGCGTTGATTATTCAGAGTTTCTATCCATCAGCAGACGCAATTGGATTGGATTGTGTCCCTCACATTAAAATCCAAGTGATTCCTACATGATGGTGCCCTGCAAATTTTCGAAGGAGTGTGAGAGAACGACATAGGACGGCGAGGATCTTCACCTTGGCCAGCCAGAAGTCCAGACCTAACCCCCATGAAGAAATTTGACTAATGGAGCAGTAAAAACTGGGCTCCGCTGAATAATACGAAAATATATCCAATTTCATGTTAAACGTGAATTGTAGAGTGAAAAAATAATAAATTTATCTAATAATAATAATAATAATTAATAAATGTAATAAATGAAAAAATGTAAATGTAAATGCAGTCATAACCAGCCTAGAGCTGAGACAACAAAAAATCACAAAAATAATAATAAACCAAGGTGCACACTTGGTTTAGGCCCGTGTGTACTTTTATGCCGGTGCTTGCCTAGCACCGAGTACACTTAATGTTTTAAATAAATAATAATAATATTCACTTAAAGAAACACACACATTACAATAAATAAATTAATAAAAAGTAGAAAGAATAAAAACAATATTAAAAAACAATTGGTAAAAAGTACACTAATTCTTTTACTTTTATACATAACTGAGGCATATGAAAAGTGTGTGTAGCGGCAGTACAAAAAGGCCATGCCTCAGTGAGAAGTAAAACTTTGTACAAACTTTGTCCAGGATCAAAAAATTAATTAAGCTCAATAAGCGTAATTATTTGAAGTTTCGATCCTTCAGAACTATGTATTTAGTAACCTTACGTAGAATTTTGGTTACTAAGATCATAGAACATCTTAATCTGCAGGTAAGAAATAAATAAAAATAAAAAAAAGCGCACCAATTTCAAAATATGACATTTATTTATAAAATCGGCTATATTTGTAAAAAAAAATAAAAAGCAATTATCTTGAAAATGTTTAGGTTTGGGGTAGGGTGTCTCATAGTGAAAAAAATGAGAAAAGACGGGTACTATACGCTCTTAACGGATCTAGGTCGACTTAACCAGTAACCCTGTACATATAAATAAAATTTAAGCCCTACACTTAGCACTCGATTCTGAGTGACCTTTCCTAAGTTTATTTGGCACTTGAAACAGTCTACACATATATTTACGCTGCATTTTCATGACAACAAATTACATTAAGCTTAATTTAAAAGATTTATCCGATTTTTTACAACTGTAAAACACCCTGTACATAACATGATGAATACTGTTTATTTCAATTTATTTTAACATAAACTTCGGAAACTCACTTGCTTAATACGTAAAGAATAATGCGTACTTTTGAAAACAACTTTTTCTTATGCTTGTTACCTCTACGTTTTGGTATGGGACATCCCGAAATACCCAGAAACTTAAAATGGCTACTAAAATTTGTTGTTATGCAAATACTTGTAGCCATATCACCTGCAATGCTACTAAACAGTACATTATATTATGATTTAAAGAACAGGGATATCAACGGAATATTTTCCAATGGAATATTGTTGTCTTTTTATGCTAACGCGAACTTTATGAATATGTTGTTACTATACTGGCAGAAACCATTAAATGGGTTGATTAATAAGATGAAAGAAGATTACGAAGCTGCAAGTACTTTGTCAGATGAAGAACTTGTTTTGTTCGAGGAATACGCCGAAAAAGGAAATAAGATGACTAAACTGAGTTCTTACTCGGTCCTTCTTACCGGCTCCTTATTCTTAGTAAAACCCATAACATTAATGATCCTAGCAGCGGCCAACGGAGAATTTCAGCTTCGACCTGCCTATGATATGACATACCCTAATTGTTTAGAAACCATAAAGCACGATTTGTCTGGATTTACAATAATTTGGAGTCTTACCTTCATACTTGATTTGTTCATTATATCGATGTACATAGGCTTTGATGCGCTGAGTCCTATGTGCATGATCCATGCTTCAGGACAATTAGCGATACTAAAATGTAAACTTGATAAAGTGTTTAACGTCCCTGCAAGTGAATACGATGCCAATGTTGTTCAGCAAAAGCTTGAAAATATTGCTATTGCACTACAAGATATTTACAAGTAATTTCATTATCTATTTTTTTAATTAAGTGAAAGTTATAATTGATCTTATTTGTGCTTGTAGTTTACTCAAAAGGAGGTTTTATTTCAACTATTGTCTAAAAAGCATACAAATTGTATTATAGAGGTACCGTGAAGCACTACCTCGGAGTAACTTCGTACAAAACGAGCTATTTTCCTAAGTTTTAAGTTGAAGTTAGAAACACTCATGTTGTAGGTGAACACTCAAATTTCCGTGATAAATTTTGCAATACGGCAAAACACAAATGAAAGGAGTTACACACGGAGAGGTTAAGTTGGAATATCTTTAAAAGTTGAGAACGGTCATCTCAGCACTTGTTTTAATATTTAGGTACAACATTGATGGTGCCTTCTATATGGTGTTTACTTTGTGCCTGTGCAACCTCCGGCGCGTCTACACTAAATGTCTACAACAACTTTACATACCTGAAGGTCAAAAGGTCCTGAGTGCCAAAATTTCTGAAATTCATATCGCCTCATTGTACTAATGACTGAATTATTAAATACTGACACAAAATCCTACTGTGCTTTCCTGTCGAATGTCGTATAGAATCCTTATACATGTAAAATACTTTTGCGCTATATTTGTACGACTGACTAGCTCCTCAAAATTTGAAAAAATAAGAAATTTTTTGACAATGCTTTAACACTTAAAAACAGATAAGATCACACAAATCATTATATTCTCATAGTTTGATTTTGCTGAATGCGGGTATAAAATAGAAAGTAAGAACAAATTGATTTTTATTAAAAAAAAAAACAAAACCCTTGTTTATTACACTACAAATATAATTATAAAACAATAAAACTGGGAGCTCTATGTGCAGATGCGTAAATCGTAGTGAGTGCAACGCCTACTTGACTCTTAATGTAGAAAAAACATTACATTGAGCCCGCCGAGCTTATATGATTACCGAACCAACCATTCTCAAAATATAGAAGATGAGATCAATGACATGTGCTAAGAAAATATTCGTATCAAAATGACCTCAATCAATCAATCAGATTTTTGAAGATGATATTTGTACACGACTGTACATCAGCTGTCATTTCAGACATTTCAGGGCACAGGGCATTTTGGCCTTCAGGTATTTATGTAAAGATGTTATTATGACCGGACCCCAACATCCTTTTCCCGCTAAAGTTTAGATAGAGCCAGTCCCGCTTAAAGCAAAGTAATATTGAAGAATTGGCAAAGTAAAGTTATTGATATTTATTGAAATGAGATCTTTTATACGTTTTGTTGCCTTTTTAATTATTATCATTTTACGACATACAATAAATGACCTTAATGTTTACAGATTCGTGAATACTGTTAATCAATGCTTCATGTTATATCATGAATTGCTCGTCAGAGTTGTGCCACTGTGTATGCCTTTGTCCGTTTTTCTGGTGTTGTGGGTAATGTATTTATTGTTGTGCAAGGTAATGTAGGTATTTCCTCTTTGCAACTATTGAAAGGATATCGTCCTAAAATTGTAAGATTTTATTGGAATCGAGAGATGGTTGTTAAAAAAGGTTTGGTGTTAATTAGGCTTCTTGAGACCCTTTTGACTACGTAATATAAATATTTTTCACATCTACACAACACTTCTTCACAACAGTCCCAATTAAGTTTTTTAACACCACCCTTCTTCAGAAAAATATAAAAAAATAAACATAGGAAGATATTAAATTTAGTAACGATTAATGCTGACTATCTGATTTAGTTTATATCTTAGACATAAAAGTAAGGAAGATTGAAGTGCCCTCAAGAATTTTAAGCTTTTTTATCATTAAAGTTGAGTAATTGGCGACTTCACGGTGTCGGGCCCGTTCGTCCCGTGAGTTCCATCGCTAATAGCAAACACGAACCAAGAGAAATCTATTGTTACCACAGTAGTTAAGTATTCCTAAATTTTTGTTAACAGAAAGAAAAGGGTAACATTCAAAAATATATAGATATGTTCATGTGTATTCTATTTACACAGGGTATATCGTAATGAATCACCTGTTGAGTCAATATTGTAAAGGATCTACCTACACCATTTTCAAATGGCAGAGAATCTCACCAAGAAGATACGATTTTCTTACAGTCCTACATCCGGACCAATTATAGTGGACGGGCTATCCATTCATTACGACAGACCCTGTATATGTTTAGCAAAGTGTGTTTTTTTTTATTTAAATTTGTGTTCGATTGTAGGTACTTCTATCTAAATATCAGGCGGGGTCTATGGGTCCTTCAAAAATATAAAAAAAAATCAAAAAATGTACGCCCCCCACGTGTATGGGTCCGTAGTTGGTCTTTTTATTCATAGGGGTGAAAGATCCGGGGGAACGGTTCTATCGATATGCAAGCACTTAATTTTATCATGTTTCTATTATAGATTTATTTTCTTACAGAATGTCAGTCAAGGCGAAGTGAAATTTGAGTTCTTGTCGAGTGCCATTGGCATAACTATTTCTGTATCGATTCCTTGCTATTATAGCGATATGCTGATGCAGCAGGTACTCACTTTACTAACCTTCTCTCAAACAGTGATGTTCAAATATTTTTAACTAAATATTATTATAACAATGTTTGAGTTCAAACGATTTGAGTCTATTTTACACACCAATATCTCAAATTACTATTATCGTTGTCCACCCACCCAGTGTCTTCCAGTCCAGTCTTGCGCCTGCTCAGCGCACGCCAAGCGCCGGCAAGCGCCCGCCAAGCGCCCGTCAAGCGCCCGACAAGCGCCCGCCAAGCGCTTACCCGGCACACACGATTAGATTTGAATCTATTGATGTGTAAAATAAGACTCATTATAAACATAACAAATTGCAACTCGGTATATAGTAAGTCCGTCCCGCGTGGCCATAGTTTCTGAATAAATCGGGTAAAAAGTTTTTTTAAACAATATCCACTTTTCGTGTAGGTAGGTACCTACTTTTGATCCCGTCAGCATGTCTTAATACAATATTGTCTATAAGTATAGTTATAAATTTAACATAAACATAACTTTTCTCAAAATGATAGCAATGCTATCTATACTCTGGCAAATAATTCAATGCAGTAAACTGATAGATCAAAATGTCAAATAGAAAAATAATGATACCAGCTAAAAATTTCGTAGTGTAAATACTGAATGAGAATAATTGAAAACGAACGAGTTTTTGTCATACATTTTGCATAAAACTGTAAAGAAATTTATAAATAATTGAATTTGAGGTGTTTCGCTAATAGCTAATAGCACCATAAAAAAAGAAAAATGTTGTAAGCCAAAATACTTTTTTTCGATACATTACGGTATTATTATTAAAAAATTAAAAATTGCTCCGGTAAAACGGCGTAAAGCTTAGCTAATCAAATAAAGCATGTTTAATATCAGATTTCCAAAAATGGAGGAGGTTCTCTATTCGTCTGTATGTTTTTTTTTTGTGACTTTGCTACACGATATTTCGGACAATTATGAATCGATCTTGAAAATTCTTGTTTCATATGATAGAAGATACTTCATAGTTGGTTTCATATAAATTTCATTGAAATCGGTTAAGTACTTCATTGAAAATTTAAATTTTTTTAAAGAATGTGTATGGCTTCGCAGATTGTTTACGTTGATGATTACAGCCAAAGTTTTCACGTGAAGTCGGTTTTTAATGCTCTGCATTCGTTGATTATATTATGGTTAATTAAAGCATACATTTTGTGGTCAGTGGTATCAAATGTCAGGTTAAAATGGATATACCTAATTCCAGAACGTCTTTCATTTGGCACCTATGCCGTTCAAGTATTTTACATCGATACTTTTACCGGCTTTTTTGACAATAATTATACTGAATGCTATCTAAAATAATACGGGTTGTAGGTAAATTAGAGCGATGTCTCAATAAAATTTATAAAAAACCAATCTGATGCACCAACAATGTTGCCTCAAACTAAGCTTTAGTCTGAGAGGCCACACAGCATAAATAAGGAGTATCCTAGTAGACACCCGGGCAGACTGGGAATCGAATACAGGACGTCTGAGAGACCGTTTTGATCTCATGCAGCCCCACGAACTGCGCTTAGACTGTTGCAAACTGATCCAAAACTGATCTGTAGGTCTAGAAATTACTCCAACCACACAGACAGACTGATTTACCTTTCCATAAGACCCTTTCAAATTCACGCCTGTATCCCTTATGGCTTAGGCAGAACACCAGAGGTAAAACCATCTGACGCCACGTTTGACAAATTTTGAGGCATTATAATGATGGAGAGAGACTATTACAGGGACAGGGGGTCAGCCTATAGCCCACAAAAAATCTCCAATAAAACCTCTGAACGAAAAAAAATAAAAACCCTATGGCCCTAAAGTCAGCATGTCTTGTGTTATGGGATACATGTAACACTAGGGGGGAACCTAGAATATAAATACATAAATAAATAACCACCCAGACACGGAACATTGTTTTTCTTGTTCCGTGCGGAATCGAACCCGCAACCACTGGCGTCTGAGGCAGACAGGTTTACCCCATCACCAAAGTGGCCGTCTAAACAAGATCTAATAATCTTAGTCTTCTACAATCATGATTCATAATCATTGGTTGTCACGTTAGATATAAATAAAATGACAAAAATAGAGTATTTAAGACTATATTAACGTATCTTAACAAAAAAATAACAAAAAAGGTATTCAGGGTCGTAGGTAGGTCTCTCACTGGCACTCGACAACGAAACTCCAACA
This sequence comes from Stenoptilia bipunctidactyla, assembly GCA_944452665.1. NCBI lineage: Eukaryota > Metazoa > Arthropoda > Insecta > Lepidoptera > Pterophoridae > Stenoptilia > Stenoptilia bipunctidactyla. Next base: position 29,054,358 of record OX101727.1, on the reverse strand, counting down.
ACACTCCCCTGTTCCAATCCTGGTCCAAGCGCTTGAGTCCGTCGTATAGTATAGACGATGACCGTACTGATCATCCGTTAGTATATTAGTGCGGCTGACTGTATTTCATATGTAGCTTAGTATTTTATACGCAGCTTCCTTAATCCAGCCTTAGCTCCCAGTATGGGAATAAACACTATATTTGACTATATTTATTGCATTGCGAGATAAACTTAGACAAGGTAAGTAGTTAAGGATCAAGTACTCAGCGCGTACGCATTTAGTCACAAACACTCCGGTCTCTGTCGCGTTGTGCGCTGGTATGTCGGCTGGCTCGCTCAGACCCCTCCGTGGAGCGTATTCCCCGCGTCCCGCGCTGTCGAGGCTAAATACCGGTTCAGGTTGCGTTGCCGATTAAGTTTAAAAATTGTACCTACGTTACAGTACCCCTCTCCCAAGAGGAGGATTTTTCCTACAAAAATCCGAATTAATAAAAGACTAACTCTAACATCTAGCACTAACTAATTTTAGGTCTTTGATATGCCAAGAGCCAAGATCATTCCCAGCCATATCTTCGAGAATATATACCAAAGGCGATTTCTTTACCTTTACCCGACACTTTAAATATTTAGGTGCAAGTTTTTTAGTGAAACGAGCATCTTTGTCACTTTGGAAGTAACAATGTTTCCAAACAATATCTCCTTCATTGAATTCTGCATGTTTACGCCTTAAGTTATATCGGTTCATATTTTTGAGGTGAGATTGCCAAAGTGAAAACTGTACTTTATCAAATATTTCTGCAAGATTACCTAAGTTTTCGGCATATGTGTTCCGTGGAAGGAAAATTAACTCATTTGGGATATCATTTTCAACATAATGAGTCCCACTTGTAACTAATTCTCTTCCGTGGACTAGAAAAGCAGGAGTGAAGCCAGTAACTTCATTTACCGAATTATTCATCGCGAATTGTATTTTTGGTAAGTGCACGTCCCAAGAGCGATGATCTTCATTTACGAATGTGGAGATTGCAGTTACTATAGTCTTGTTGTATCGTTCAACTGTGTTTATTTGAGGAGTATATTTTGGGGTGTAATGGACATTAGGGACTGCGTATCTTTTAAATAGATCACCTATATCACGACTAGTAAATTGAACTCCATTGTCAAGAATAATTGTCTGAGGTACGCCGTGGATTAAAAAAACATTATCCTCCAAATGTTTAGATACTAATTCAGCAGTAGCCCTTCGTAGAGGGAAAATCATGCAATATTTGGAGAAACAACAGGTGACTACAAATATATAGCAATGTTGTTTTCGAGAAGCGGGAAGTGGGCCGACTAGATCTATGGATAGGGTTTGAAAAGGTCTGCTACAGTCTTTGGGTCTACCCATGGCACCTAGTACACCATGAGTAGGCATTTTATAGGCAAGGCAGGTGTCACAGTTATTTATGAATTTAACAACATCAGCGTGCATTTTAGGCCAATAATATCGGAGTAACAATCGTCTGTAAGTTTTAAAGATACCAAAATGTCCACTACTGGGCTCGGAATGATTATCTTTTATAACTTCAAGACGTTGTTCCTCTGGAATAACCTTTTTCCAATCGAACTCAGAAGTGAGTACACACTTGCTTTTCATGAAGCGATAGAGGCAGTTATCTCTAACGATGTAAGTAGGAAAACAAGTCGGTGATTTTTGGCAACCATCAAATATTTTTAAGTACCAAGAATCCTTAGTTTGGGGAATGATATTAGAGCTTGAGATAAAAGCAAGGGTAGGTGTCCTAGATAAAGAATCAGGGACAACGTTATCCTTACCACGACGATGTTTTATTTCAAAATTAAAAGAAGATAGCCTTACACCCCATCTAGCTAACCTTCCTGTAGGGTTTGAAAGCGAAAGAAACCATTTTATAGCTGAATGGTCTGTAAAAACGGTAAACATCTTGCCATTTTCTAAGTAACATCGCCAGTGTTCTAAGGCTACTAAAACAGCGAGAGTTTCACGTTCAGTGACGCTATAATTTCTTTCTGGCCCAGTCAGAGACCTACTCATAAAAGCAATGGGATGTTCAGTGCCATTTATGGTCTGAGATAGCATAGCTCCTATGCCATAATTGCTAGCATCAGTGTGGACCTCAAAGAAACTATTAAAATCTGGGCAAGCCAGAACTGGAGAATTGGTGAGGAGGTATTTCAATTTTAAGAACGATTCATTGGCTTCTCCGGACCATTGAAAAGGTGGAGAATTTTTTTTAGTTGATGTTAATCTGTTAAGAGGTCCGGCGATTGTGCTAAAATTTGGAATAAATCGTCTGTACCAAGAAGCGGTACCCAAAAAGCGTTTTACTTCCTTTCGATTTGTCGGGGTGGGATAGTTTAAAATAGCTTCAACCTTTTCTGGGTCGGTCCTTAGTCCCTGAGAATCGACAATGTATCCCAAGTAGCGAAGCTTATTTCGAAAAAAACTACACTTTTCTAGGTTAATAGTTAAGTTAGCGTTTTTTAGGTTATGAAATACGCGGTTTAAAAGCGTGACGTGTTCTTCAAAGGTTTCGCTTATTATAATAATGTCATCTAAATAGGCAAAAACCTTCAGTTCGAATTCCGGACCAAAGAGTTTATCCACCAAACGTTGCTGAGTAGCTGGTGCATTAGATAGGCCAAAAGCTGTTACTTTGAACTGGAACGTTCCGCGACCGGGTACATAGAAAGCGGTTTTTTCTTTGTGCGCTGAAAAAATCGGTAATTGCCAAAATGCCTTTGAAAGATCGAGGCTGGAAAGATATTTAGCATTTTTGAGGTTGTCGAGGATTTCAGAAATATAAGGTAAGCAATAAGCATCTTTCTTAGTGACTGAGTTTAACTTTCTGCTGTCTAAGCAAAATCTAGGTTTGCCATCTTTTTTACCTACCACTAACACTGGTGATGACCATGGACTTTCACAAGGCTCGATAACATCAAGAGCTAGCATTTCATCAACTTGTTCAGAAATTATCCTTTGCTTTTCCGGGGACATACGGTAGTATCTTTGTCGAATAGGTTCTGTAGCACCAGTGTCAATAGAATGAGTTATAAGGTTAGTTCTGCCTAAACCACGTACCTCAAAAGATATTTGTCTATATTTGTTAACAATATTTTCAACGATTGGCTTCTCGAAAGATTTTAAATTTTCATAGCAAACTGGATCAGGTCTTTGATGTTCCAACGATAAATTTAATAGCTGAGGATTATTATTCTCTATGTATTTCACATTCTTTAAGTATTTAGGCAAAATCTTAAATTTGTCCCAGAAGTCAACACCTAATATTAGAACTGAGTTTACTTCTGGTATGACATGGAATTTAATATAGTGAGTTTGTTCATCAAATACAATTGGTAAAGATAAATAGCCCATGGATTTTAGGGTTTGCCCACCGGCAGCATTCACAGAAATTAATTCATCTTTATGCATTGAAAAGCCAATCTGCATTATAAATTTGTGAGAGTTTGCGCCTAGGATACTAATGACAGACCCAGAGTCAAGTAAACCGTTAATGTCTAGGTTTTCCCGATTTTTTATATTAATTTTAACGTAAGGGCGAGGATCATTTCTCGGTACTTGAGTGAAAATTGTAGCAACGTTGTATGAAGAGAAAAATTTTTTTAGTGTACGCAACCAATTTATCCATTCCGAGTAAATGTACGAAAAGGTTGGTTTGCTACAATTTTCAGTTACTCGTTTTTTGTTTCTTTTAGGGTTTTTGTTTCATTACAATCAGGGCACTCTGTGGAGCGAAAACCTTTCTTACCACACTTGAAACAAAAAATCACTCGTTCCGCTTGACACTCTTTCATGCTGTGGGTGTTGACGCGGCAACGATAGCAAAATTGAGAGCCAGAGATTGCTAGCACATTGTTAAAAGGAGGATTCGAGGTACTTTTAGTTGCATTATGATTATTTGAAAAAGGTTTATAATTAAAGTTCTTAAGAGTTGGTTTCAAAGAATTATTATAAGCAAACTCTGGAGCCAAGGTTTTTGAAGATGAAGCAAAAGGTTCTCTAAAATTATCAGAACGGCACTTCGCTTGCTCATAATTACGACAAAGGCTTTGTAGTTCTTTAATAGTAGAAACATTAGGACAATTTGCGAGAACATTGGCATAACATGGGCGAATATTGTGTAGTAAAATGTCAAGTTGATCTTTCTCTGTCAACATTTTATTGACGCGTGAAAACATACCTTTCATTATTGAAAAATATACTATAATATTTTCTCCCTCGCCTTGTGTGCGACTTCGTATTTCGGAGATCATTCGGTAATCATAATGGAAAACATCAAAATCATTGCGAAGACGATCAATAAGCATTGCAAAGCTATCTATTTCAGTCTTAATAGCGCGGTACCAGTGCAAAGCGTCACCGATAAAAATTTCGTATGCGAAGGAAAATAATTTTTCATCCGAAATATTTTTGGCAGCACGAAATTCTTGGAGTTTCTGTATAAAAGATCTTACACAAGACTTTCCGTCGAATTTTAGTTTGGTTATTTCAGAAGAAAGCCCGCGATCACATTGCACCGATATATTTAAATTGTCTAAGTTAGATAAGTACTTAGCATTTTCAGTGTCATGAAGAGTTTCAGGTGAGGAACTAAGAAGTTCTGGTTTAGTAATCTTAGAGTATTGACAACTAAAATCTTCATACATTTTCTGAACTGTTTTTAATTTTGCTTTACCTTCTGTAGTTACTGGTTGCTCAATACGATTTATTCTATGGTAAATATGGTGCAATATCGAGCGCGTTCGATCAACTAAGTTTTCGTCTAGATTTAAAGATAAATTTTCTATGTTAACTTTAACTTTAGCAAAAGAGTCTGTTACGCCCTTTATATCCTCTTCAAAATCAAGACAAGAATCAGCAATATCGTTAGACGGATAAGTTTGTGTGAGCTTACATACTTGCCTTCTCAATTCAAGAACAGTGCCAGCAGGGATCTCACCCCTAATTGTAACCTCATATTGTAATTCTGATTTTTGCAAGTGTAAAAATTTTATTGGATAAGCCATTTCTAAAAAAATTGGGTATGTTGTGCTTAGTAAATATAAAAAAAAAACAAATATAAAAAAAAAATACAAGAAATAAAAAAAACTTAAGAATGAAGAATCTAAATAATGACCAAAGCAGTTATTTCCGTTCTGTCACAATAATCAGATTTGATCTAGAACGATGCAGTGAAAGAAAGTAATGAATAAGAAGAAAGGCAAAAAAAAAAACAAGTTGCACAAGGAAAATTAAGATACTTACTTGGAAACCAAATTACGTGCTTTACAGTTGTTAGCTTTAAAAAAAAATGTGATATACAAAGGTGTAGCAAGGATGTAAATTTAAATAACTTAAATAGCACGTAACTTGGTGATTACTATCATCGTTTTACAATAAGTATAGTAACATGCACACACCAATCACCAAATAAAATCAGATTTAATGGAAGTGAACGTTGCAGAGAGAAACCAGTGAGAAACCTTTAAACTATAAGAGTGGGCGCCATTTTGTCACGTTAGATATAAATAAAATGACAAAAATAGAGTATTTAAGACTATATTAACGTATCTTAACAAAAAAATAACAAAAAAGGTATTCAGGGTCGTAGGTAGGTCTCTCACTGGCACTCGACAACGAAACTCCAACAACACTCCCCTGTTCCAATCCTGGTCCAAGCGCTTGAGTCCGTCGTATAGTATAGACGATGACCGTACTGATCATCCGTTAGTATATTAGTGCGGCTGACTGTATTTCATATGTAGCTTAGTATTTTATACGCAGCTTCCTTAATCCAGCCTTAGCTCCCAGTATGGGAATAAACACTATATTTGACTATATTTATTGCATTGCGAGATAAACTTAGACAAGGTAAGTAGTTAAGGATCAAGTACTCAGCGCGTACGCATTTAGTCACAAACACTCCGGTCTCTGTCGCGTTGTGCGCTGGTATGTCGGCTGGCTCGCTCAGACCCCTCCGTGGAGCGTATTCCCCGCGTCCCGCGCCGTCGAGGCTAAATACCGGTTCAGGTTGCGTTGCCGATTAAGTTTAAAAATTGTACCTACGTTACATGGTGGTGGATCCGTTCAGGATTCACTTGGCTCGCGACCGCCCTTCACATAGAATAGACAGACATAGAGCACATCTCCACTTACCTTCAGGTGAGTTAGACGTCAACCGCGGCTACAAGTATAAATACACATACAACAGTTCAAGTCTTGTTTTTTTAAGGGTTTGAATGTGAAAGAGGCTTTATATACTAGTGGCTGGGAAAAACATTTCGACCGGAAGAGCCGATTCATGATCTTATTTCTGATCTTAAGATCATCTCAAGATATGGTTATCAAAACTTTTTTTAGATCGCTTAACTTAAACACTCTGGCTGACGTAAGTATATTAATGCTTTAACTATAAATATTTCTAGGTATTATTATGAGAAAAAGTAAAGTTAGACCAAAAAGTTAGTCCCGGTCGTTGCAAGGATAAGGGAAGCAACCAGAACAAGTATACAGCGTCCATCATTGGAGTTTGTCAGAAGCCATTGCAGCGCCTTGAACATTTGACATGCGCCAACCAGTGCTCGGCCTATTTGGCGGTCTACTCCTGGCCTGCGGAGGGCTCGTTACAAAGGAAGTGATGATGAAGGCCAATTTAATAAAACGCTCTTACCTCTGAAGACGATATCGACTTTTCCTTCTTGGGTCCTTGAGCTAAGCCCATAGTGTGCGACGCATCTGTTGCGGAAGCCCTCGATTGCATTTGAATGCGATAAAATAAAATGTTGAATATTTTTATCCAAAGTACAGTCATACAGCGAAGTGTCACTAAAAAAAGATTATAAGTGTCTACATTAAATAATTCAAAGTCTAAGTTTTTGATTGAAACATTTATTGGTATATTTAAATATTTGTGAAATAACAATTTGCTTATCTAATCTTTATTTTTAGTTTCACATTGGTCAAGTCAGAATTTTAAAACTCACATTAAAAAAAAAACCTGATATACAAGTGATATAATTAAAGTAATTTGAATTCTAAATAATAAAAGTATATCTACTTATTATTTAGTATTCAACTATTAATTTTAGCATGGACTAAAATTATTAAATAATAAAACATAAAATGACAGATCTTAAAAAAGGCTGTGATTGTAAAACTGTATGATTATAACTACTTAAATGTGCAATTAAAATCATGTATATAATAAAATTAAATATAAATTCCCAGACAACCACACCAAATATAATAATTATAGATATCTACTTTAACATTTATATAACAAAATTAAACATTAGCAATAAGTGAAACATCCAAAATCACAGATAACATAAGAAAAAAATCACAGTCAAATATAAGTATTATTTAAACATTAATTATTTAGTAATAATACAACAATAAACATGAGAACACTTTTCTTAAGTCTAAATAATTCTTACGTTTTTTGAGCAGTGTTTTTTCTACATTCATAGCTTTGTTTCAACATCTACAACGTCTAATATAATGAAGAGATCATACTTAAGGGGATTGTATGTTTGGTGATGTAGTTTAAGTAACAGTAACATAAATTTGTTATCCTTACAGTTCGGCCGAAAAACAAGCTCAAAGTTTAGATCAAAATATTTGAGTGTCAACCCTAATAACAGCTAATAAGAATAATAATAATAATAATTTTGATGAAATCTATTCGATAAGACGTAAAAATAAAGTGATGGGTAACTAAGACAGATACTATAAAGTTCAGCCGGTGCAGGAAAGTTCATAAGGTCACCGACTGCGGCAGAAGTCTTGTTTTAGCTTATTAGGTTGACTAGGGCTGTCAAAATATTTTGCCGTAAAATAATTAAATAAATTTGTATGAAAGTCTATACCAGCACTGATCATGCTAATTATTTTACTGTATATTCTAAGTATGGTATAGAAACTAACCCTTAAGTTTTATCTCTCCATTTTGTTACAAGTTGTATATAATTGTTGTTTGATATTGTAATATTTTGGACCATACCCTGTACATACATACTCTAAATCAGCAATTTTTTATTCAAAATGTTGCTGAATGGAACCAAAACTCCCGTTCTAACTTGTCCACTCGGACTTCATTTTTTTCTAAGTTAGGATGACACTCAGCATTATTGCACTTTTGCATGTGTAGTCACTTTCGTCACAAAATTGCATAGATCCATTACACTTTCTATGTCTTTTATTTACGCATGTCCACACACTCGATTTTATACTTTGAAATTTGTATGAAAATCCGATGTGCAATAATTTTCTTCCATCCATTTAAAATTATTTGATAACTTATTGCAACAATAACTTGAATTTTGTACGAAAGGGGTGGAAATATATTCCATCATATTAGTTATCTTGACTTCTTACTCGAAATTTAAATAGGTAAGAAAGAAAAAGAAAACAAGACGCTCGCTCCACGATGACGCTGCACTCCAGCCGTTGCGACTTCATAATTTTTTCGAGCGCTTGCGTCGACGCACGTATTATTCTTTTATTAAAATATAACCTTTTTTTTCTATCACAAAAATATTCCATTCGTAAATTGTGATAATAATGCCTAAAAGAAAGAAGTAAGATAAAGAACAGAAATGGCGAAGAAAACTTAAAAATATGAAGAAAAGCTAAGAATCGAAAAGTCAAATCGAAGTCGAATAATTTACTCCAGCGATGAAGGTATGTTTCTACAATTAATCTTACATATTGCACTGTTTCTTTTCCAAACATTAAAAAAGCATACTGCTTACACGATATTCGTGTAGTATTGTAAAACTACCCTAAAAAGACGGTATTCGTCGAAATAACGTTTGAGCTCTGATATAATGTTACCTACATTAAAAAGAATTATTTTTATTATTATTATTTATTATTATTTTATCTGTTTTAATTATAATTATCGAGCACTATTTACATATTCTTAATATGAGTATGAAAGGAGTATGTAGCATATTGCTTGACGTATTTATATCTTGTTTGCAGATGTAAATGAAATATCGGAGAATAATTCTATAAATGAAATACAAGAGGATAGTTCTTTGTTCATTGAAGAGAATATTTTGAGTACCCCATTAATACCGAGTTCTTCGAATACTCAAGAACCCATTTCGGATATTCAACCGGATATTCAACCAGATATTCAGCCCGATATTAATACCATTCTGCTCCAAACCTTGGGAGAATTCGTGCCTGAACAGGTTGAGTGGGGCCACGAATTATTGGATGAGGTATCAAAACGCTTTCAATACATTTTACTTAACGGCCTCAAAAAAGAATCTAAAGGAGAATTATATAAACGCTACTTAATTTCAAAAAAATACTCTGTTAGGTTAGGCCCCAACCCTAAGCCCAGAACTATCAATAATGCTTTCCGATAGTTATAAAAACAGAGATAAATTTATTTTAAATAAGCAGGATCAGCTAGGAAGGGCCCTAACAGCGATTGGAAGAGCTATGTGTTTTCTGTTAACGAAAATCCCTAATCTTCAAGATGTTATGAAAATATTGAATGACTGCAGTCAACTAATAGCAGACGCACATTTTATGGAAACATATACTCGAAGATCTCTTGTGATCACTTTAGTAGATAAATCGTTAGTAGACTCACTAAAAGAACGACGAAGAGATGATTTCTTGTTCGGTGAAAACCTAACAGAAATGGTGAAAAACTCTCGAGGAATGAAAAATGCTGGGAACCTTATGCAGGGTTCCTCTAATACACATTTAAACTGGAACGGCCCGCCATTAACACGACCACGTCCGGTTCGAAATTATTATCCGTCCAGCAGAGGCAGCGGGCCGAGAACGAGAGGACGGCGCCATGCAGGGCCAGGCACGGGACCAGCAGCGCCAACGCAGCGCCGCATGCCGCCGCCGCCGCCGTACCCGCCAGCACAGCAGGGGCCGGCGCCTCCACGCCGCCACACGGCACACCCATCGAGACGAATGCCACCCAATCCCAACCGTTGACTACCTTGACGTTACCCCAGGTAATTGCAGGTCGCTTAAAATATTTTTTAAACGAATGGAAATCTATAACAAAGGATGATTTTATACTATCTACCATAACCGGCTATAAAATTCCTTTCATTGAAATCCCTTATCAGTTACCATCAGAATGTCCAAATCGTAAATTCCTTCAATCCGAGTTATCTATAATAAGTAGTGAGATAGCAAGATTATTAAAAATTGGCGCAATTGAAACCTGTTCGCCAGTCGCGGGCCAGTATGTTTCCGATATTTTTTTAGTAAGTACCGAAAAGTGAAATCAACGCAGCCATTAACACCACCAATAACGACCTTAAACACATCTCGGAATGGAGCAAACGCTTTGGACTAAAAGTTAATGCCTCCAAAACTCAGCTAATTTTAATCGGTAGTTCTAAAATGCTAGCAAGAGTTGACATCGATGAACTTACACCTGTCACGTTTGAGGGTGAAATAATAAATTACCGTTCATATGTTAAAAACCTCGGAGTGCTCATGGACAGCAATCTATCCTGGAGACATCAGATTGACTCCGTTAGTAAGAAGATGTTTGCTGCAGTCAGGTCTCTGAGACGCCTACGAAACTTCTTGCCAATACCGACAAAAATTGCGCTAGCACAGTCCCTTTTATTACCCATACTGGATTACGCAGATGTAACGTATCTCGATTTGACCGAGGAGCAATTAGATAAACTTGAGCGCCTCCAAAATATATGTATAAGGTTTATATTTTCTTTACGTAAGTATGACCACGTATCAGACTTCCGCAATAAGCTTAAGTGGCTCCCAATTCGCAGGAATACACACGTTCTTTCTCTGCTTTACGGGATACTGTTCAATCCTTACACACCGCTGTATTTAAAAAACCGTTTTAATTTTCGTCATGAATGTCATGAGAGAAATCTACGTTCTACAAATAATATGCTCTTAGCGACTCCTCTGCATTCCTCTGATTTCTTCCACAAATCGTACACAGTAAATGCAGTAATCCTATGGAATAACTTACCGACTTACATTCACAGTGCAAAGTCCATCGCTTCTTTTAAAAAACAACTAAAGGCTTTTTATTTATCACTATAATTTATATTGGACCTTGTTGTATCTTTTACACAAAAATAATCTTTTTTATATATAATTATTCTTTTTGCTTCTTTTATATATATTTTTACTTATTTTATATATGTATACTTTTATTCCATTATTTAAATCATTAATTAAATTATTAATATTTGTAACAATCCTTATATTCACAGTTGTTATATATTTTGTCATATGTAATTATTGTCTATAGGTATTCTATCTATCAACTCAAATGCTCTGCCCTCTTATTTTTATAAGTTTGTGATATTTTTCCTTTGCCCCGGGTTGCCTGGTAGAAATCGCTTTAAGCGATAAGGCCGCCCACATTGTCGTCGCTAATTTTGTTAAAATGTTTATTATTTAAGTTCATTGGCAATAAAGAATATTTATTATTATTATTATTAAAAGTGACGGTAGCTCGAGATTTATTTTAAATCTTAATAAATTTGTGAATAACGAGCACTTCAAAATGGAGGATATTAGGACAGCTGTTAACATAGTGCATCGAAACGATTTCATGACTAATATTGACCTTAAGGATGCATATTTTTTACTTCCGATTTTTAAGGCGCACAGAAAATACTTGAGGTTTTATTTTAATGATACCCTTTATGAATTTACAGTACTTCCGTTCGGACTATGCTCCGCTCCATTTATCTTCGCTAAAATATTGCAACCTGTAGCTACACATTTAAGATCTCCAGGCTTTAGGTCGGTACGATTATTAGACGATTTTTTATGCGTAAGAAGTACAATTAACGATTGTCTTAAAAATACAAATAAAACTATCGAGTGCCTAAACCGTTTAGGATTTATTTTGAATTATAATAAAAGTACGCTAGTACCTTCTAAAATTTGTACATTTTTAGGTTTTATTTTAAGTCCATGTTATTAGAACTACCTACTAAGAAACGCCAATTGATTTTCGATAAATCGAGTGAACTAACAACTACTAAAGTTTTACCTATTAGAGAATTTGCTCGCTACTTAGGTAGTCTTACCGCCGCTTGCCCAGCGTCTACATACGGTTGGTCGCACACAAAGGGCTTAGAGAGGACCAAGTACTTAGCCCTAATCGAAAGTAAGGGAAACTATAACGCAAAAATGACATTACCTTCCTTTTTACGAGACGACAATATTTTTAAGCTACGCAAATCCATAGAACCAACGTTTTACGTTTTAAAAATATACACGGACGCGTCAAAGACAGGCCGGGGGGCTGCTTGCGGTACAGAAAAAACCGGTGGATACTGGGACAAAAACGAATGGTGTAATCATATTAATTACCTAGAATTACTTGCTGCCTTCTGCGGTCTGAAGTCTTTCGCTAGCCATCTAACTAATTCTAGTATCCTTCGCCGTGTTGACAACACTACCGCGATCGCTTATATTAATAGAATGGGCGGAGTTCAATACGAACATCTTAATTCTATAACACGGTCGATCTGGGAGTGGTGTGAATGCAAAGGTTTATTTATTTATGCGTCCTACATAAAAACGTCGCTTAATGTTGATGCTGACAGTGAATCGAGGAAAATTAATATTGATACGGAATGGCAATTAAACCATAAATCATATAATAAAATTACACAAACATTTGGTATCCCGGACATAGATCTTTTCGCCTCCAGGGTCAATGCTAAATGTTCTAAATACGTGACTTGGAGAAAAGATCCGTTTGCTTACGAGATCGATGCATTTACCATAAATTCGAAATCATTTTATTTTTATTAATTTCCCCCGTTTGCATTAGTATTAAAAATGCTTAATAAAATTATATCCGATAAGGCAGTAGGTATAGTTGTTATCCCTCATTGGCCATCACAGCCGTGGTATCCTATTTTCAAGTGAAAATGAAAATGAAAACTTTTTATTCGTAGTAGGTAATTTTATACACTTTACGAACGTCAAATGCTGGATGTGGGCGGCGCGGGTCCGTACGGCATGACGAATCCTGGGGGAGGCCTACGTCGAGAAATGTGCGTCTCTCGGCTTTGAAAATAATGATCGCCCATTATCCACCAATAATGTCTTGGTGTTGTCAACTACTACTTCTTCTTCGGCTTTAAAAAACGAAATGAAAGTAGAACCCTAGGTAGACCGAAAGGAAAAAAGCCGGCGGAAATAAAACTCTCGGCACTCTTTTGTAAAAAGTGCTTATCATAGGTACAATTTGGCAGAAATACAGCTCTGCTATGACATGAAAAAACAAACAGAAGACAGCTATTCGTGCTTGCCAATATCATGTCGCAGCCAAGCTGCTTACAAAGTGATTAATGTTTAATATTTGGAAATAGCCTGTGGAGACATCAATCGCACGCTCTTTTGTCATCTAAATAATCTTTGAGTTTATAGTAGCCTTTTTTGCATAATGTTTCTTTGATAGTTCTTTTAAATGTATTAAACGTTAGGGATTGAATTGACTTTGGTATTTTATTATAAATACGTATTGACATTCCCATAAATGATGTGGTGCTTTTAGCCAGCCTTAATTTGGGAAACGCTAATTTATGGTCGTTCCTTGTCATTACAGAATAATTTTTATCATGCTTATCTTTCATGGTTTTAAATTTACTACTATTCTTATAAATATACATAATGTTTTCATATATATATTGTGATGCAAAGGTCAAGATACCAATCTCGTTAAACTTTTCTCTTAGAGATTCTCTATTTCCAAGTTTATACATTCCACGAATAGCCCTTTTCTGCAGTGTAAATATCGTGTCAATGTCTGCGGCATTGCCCCAAAGTAGGATGCCGTAGGACATTATACTATGAAAATAACTAAAATAAACTAGCTTCGCCGTATTAACATCAGTCAATGAGCGAATTTTCTTTACCGCAAACGCTGCAGAACTAAGTCTACTCGCTAGCTGTGAGATATGGGCGCCCCATTGCAATTTAGAATCTAAGGTAATTCCAAGAAAAACAGTATTATCTACTAGATTCAACCTGTTCCCATTAAGCCGCAGATCAGACTCAACTTGTTTTACATTTGGTTCGGAGAATTTTATCTTATCATTGAAAGCTAGATTGACAGCTAGAAAGTCTCTTTGCATTTTGAAACCTATCATATTTCAACCTCACGAAAACTTCCTTTTTTCTAAATTCAGATCGAGGCACCCGCTCCACCGACACCTTTCCCTGGAAGCAGCCGTGTTATCCGGGAGGCCTTCATCAAACAACAAATACCTGAGTCGCAATTCAAGTAATGATCAATTCTATATCAAAAAATACTCATAGTTAATACTCTAGTAGTCTCAAGTTATGGTGGAACTATTGCCAGGAAAAGCAAATTGATGTTTATGCCCCACAAATTAAAGATTGGTGATAGTGGTGTTAACAATGACGTTTTTAGTGCACACAGCACTCGTCACGTTAGCACATCCGCCGCCGCGCGGGCGGGCGTAAGCGTTGACACAATCCGGAAATGTGCTGGCTGGTCTGAGCGATCAGCTACCTTTGCTAATTATTACAATAGGCCAATAATCAGTACCAATAATAATCTTTTAAGTAATGATTGAAATCATATTGATTGTTTAAACTTAATACATGTTATTAGTTATTTTTTATATTTTTTTCTGTTATGTTATGTTAATTACTAGGTAAGCTGCCTTATTCTGTTATTGATTTGTTACCAAAAAAAATTGTTTCAATTTTTTTTTCAATTATATGTTTAACCCTAAAAACGATTGTTTAATTTATTTCATGACTAAGTTCAATATTGCTCAATTGTTTCTCTAAACATCTACAAAAGGTAATAATTTAAATTTCGAATAAGAAGTCAATATACTTATGTGATCAAACGAACTTACCTGTAAGTGAAGTTCGATCATAATTATCTTGACTTCTTCGAAGAAATTTAAGGTCCCACCCCACCCGAAAAATCCTAGAGCCCTTAAATCTCGCAATATTGACTAAATCTCTAAAATTATGAAGTGGCAACGCCTGGAGTGCAGCGTCGTGGTGGATCGAGGATCTTGTTTTCTTTTTCTTTCTTACCTACGACGCTGAACTACGTGCGAAAGAGACGTAGCTAGAACACTACTACAAAAGGTAATAATTTAAATTTCTTCGAAGAAGTCAAGATAATTATGATCGAACTTCACTTACAGGTAAGTTCGTTTGATCACATAAGTATTGTCGATTATGTCGGTTTACTTGAACTCTATTGTGTTTGATTCTTTACGCAATAGCGTAAGTGAAGAAGCTCGCGTTACTTTTGTTTTAAACTGGTTTGCTAGGATGACGTGGCGGTGACTTGCCTTTAAAAGGGGCTACTTAGAGTATTTTCGGAAACAAAATTGTAGCATCCAACTGATTATAATGTATTCTATGTACCTAGTAATATACCTAAGATAATTATACCTTTATCTCGTTTGTATTAAAAAAATGAAACATTAATTCAAACGTGATTCAGAAACGTTTTTTACGTTGACTGCTTCTCAAACCCATAACTTTTATTCTAAAGAAATCGACTGTTATTACTAAATTGAAATTGCTGCAACAGGTGCCTCGCACACTAGAGGCTTGACTCACGGACCCGACTTCTCAAATTGTTAAAATAAATACGTTTAACGGAACTTACGCTTTTGGAAATCAACGGATATATGGCTATAAGGATATACGTCCTATGAAAGCTTACACAAATTTTAGCTATTTGTACTAACGTAAAGATATCTATGGAAAATTGACAGGTATTATATGCTAGAGTAACGACCAACATTTAAGAAAGCTTTCATATTACGGACCTAAATGTTATGAATATTTTATTCGGTGCAAATTTTGAACCCAGTAGTCATCGACCCAAGTGTCCATAACTGAAAATCTGTCATTTCTTATATTCTTATATAAAAAAGATTTACGAGGAAAACTTTATAGTGACAATGAAATGGAATAAAACTTTTGCAAAAGGAATTCACGAACTATTTGTGTTTTGGGAAAATAAAAAATATGATCTATCTTGTAGGGACGAAACTAGAGACCCAATAATAAACCTTTATTTTTTTAAACCCGTAGGTACCCAGAATACATAATTACCTCGCTTACATGTTAAATATATCTTTTTTTCAGGTCATGAAGCAATCATACACTATTTTCAACCTTCTCAACACTGCTTATTAATATGGAGATTTATGTGTGAAGAACTTTACTTTGAGAGCCTAAATAATAAATTATAGTCATGATAGGTATTTTATCTTTCATTTTAATGATCAACTATTGAATTAAGAACATCTCAATCAAAATATTACCCCCGAAAATTGGATGCCAAGCACATTTGTGTTTGTTTTCATGCCAGTTTAATTAATAAAAAAGTAAAATAAAAAAAATCCAATTATTTCAACATTGATATTTTTTGTAATAGTTGAAACTGAAACAACATTTATCCAATTAGTTCAACTTTCCTTCCTTTCGGGGCGAAATGACCAAAGTGGTAAAATGTCCATGGGACCGAATGTTTTTTTTTCTTCTTGGATTCTATATTTTTACTGGATTAAAATTCACTTATAGCACCTCTATAGACCATGAGTTGACTTCGATCCTATATGCATTGAAAGGATTCTGATATATTTTTTTTTTTCCAACAACTTTATGCCTCCCAGGTATGTGGCACTTTCTAAGGTTAGGTAGGTATTAAACATGTGGTATTAAATTGTCGCAAAGTCTATATTGTTTTGGATTACTTTGACGTAGTTACCTATTTATCCATCCATAGATATTTAAGCACTTTGGTCATTTCGCCCCGTAAGGAAAGATAGTTGAACTTATTGGATCGATGTTTTCCAGTTAGTTCAATTATAACAAAAAAATATCAAAGATGAAATAGTTGGAACTTTTTGTCCAATAATTTCAACTGGTCGAACTTGTAGTTGGGCTAAGTGGCATAAATCGCATGACTCACTGTGACAGAGGGTTTGTTTAAAGCTTTTTGAAAATTTAGAATAGCTCTATCGCCCCTGGAATAAGCATGTCGTAAAGGGAAACAATTTCTATCCGAATAGAAAACTAATATAGACTCAAAGATTATTTAGATGACAAAAGAGCGTGGGACTGATGTCTCCACAGGTTATTTCCAAATATTAAATATTAATCACTATGTAAGCAGCTTGGCTGCGACATGATATTGGCAAGCACAAATAGCTGTCTTCTGTTTGTTTGTTGATGTCATAGCAGAGCTGTTTTCTGCCAAATTGTACCTACAATAAGCACTTTTTACAAAAGAGGGCCGAGAGTTTTTTTCTGCCGGCTTTTTTCCTCTCGGTCTACCTAGGGTGCTACTTTCATTTCATTTTTTTAAAGCCGAAGAAGAAGTAGTAGTAGACAACACCAAGACTTTGGTGGATAAGGGGCGATCATTATTTTCATGAGCCGAGAGACGCACACTTCTCGATGGAGGCCTCCCCCAGGATTCGTCATGTCGTCCGGACCTGCGCCCCCCTTATACAGCGTTTGACGTACATAAATTGTAAAAAAATACCTACTACGAATAAAACTTTTTATATTTTAATTTTTCAATGATATGTAATGAAAATGAAAGGAAAATGAAATGAAATGAAAAGGAAATGAATTTTTTTTTATTCATCATAAGACCATCGAATGGCCGCTTAATGACGTCACAATTATGTACTTCGGCTTTAACAAGGTGTTGATAGTTATTGAATAAGATATTACAGTAGACCAAGAGACAAAAAAAGCCGGCGGAAAAAACTCTTGGCACTCTTTTTTAGTCAGGATTATACGAATTAAAACAAATAAATAAATAAATATTTCTGACACTCACACAACATTATCTAGCCCAAATTAAGTTTCTTAAAGAACTTGTGTTATGGATACTAGATAACTGATATACCTACTTAAGAAATATATAAACATACATATTGAATAAATACATATTTTTTATTAGAATAAACTTAAATAAACATATAAACATCCATGACTTGACGACTAATATCTGTGTTCATCACACAAATATCCGCCGCCGCCGGGATTCGAACCCAGGACCTCTGGCATAGAAGGCAATTTATGTTACCGCTACACCAGCCGATCGTCAAAAAACTTAGTAAGTAATTAGAAACTTTTAGAAATATCCTGTTGTGCTTAATCCCATGCCTTTTTATCGTCTAATGGCGGGTTTCAATATTATGAAAACTGTTCGTTTTGCCTACGAACAATAGAAATCACTACCAAAATGCCTTTCTATATTCAAAATCTTGACATCTAAACCACTGCTTACGAACTGTTTGACTGTAATGGGTTGCTAGGTTACATTTGACCATTTACAAAATAAGTCATTATATCTAGCCAACGACGACGTAACAAGTTATTAATTTAAACCAATGAGGTAAAGGTAGCATGGCAGTCTGCTGCGGCCAATAAGAGTTATCTTTTCATTACGTATGACCAATTAAAGAATAGGTCATTTTATCTAGCCAACAACGTAAAAATTAAGAAATAGCCTATCAAATATCTGTCAACATATAAATAATCCAGTTTTCTCTTTCTAACTTATCTATAACTGTTTCTGAAAAAAAGGACGAATATTATTGTATGACATAATTTTTCTTTTAAATATTTACTTTGACGTCATAAAAATTTTATTCAACCAATGGCAAAATTAGTCGAAGGATTGGCGTTTCGTTTTACGTAAGCAGTTAAACACAATTATTAATAAAAAGCTCTAAAAACATACTATAATATTTATCGAATACTAAAACATAGCAAACATAAATTGAATAAGTTTATATATTTTTTTAGTTCAAATATCATACAAATAATTTGCGAATGCGTGAGATTCTATAAATCACATATCACCTATTTTCTTGGAAGAACGTCACGCAAGGAGGGCCCATGCCAAATTTGAGAACTTACAGCCCGTAGCTAGTAGATATTGTGAAACGCTACTTTTTTCCTACCAGTTTTGTACCTGTACCGGTTACGCATAGCAGTCAGTTGAATATTGAAACCCGCCATAAGTAATCTTTAGTTTTATAATAAGTTTTTCGAGATAGAGTGCTTTTAATGATTGATTTAAATTTATTGAATGGCAGGGATTGAATTGACTTCGGAATTTTGTTATATATACGTATTGACATTCCAATAAATGATTTGCTGCTTTTAGCCAGCCTTAGTTTGGGAAACACTAACTTATGGTCGTTCCTAGTCTTTACAGAGTAATTTTTATCATGATTATCTTTCCTAGTTTTAAATTTATTACTATTCTTATAAATATACATAATGTTTTCATAAATATATTGTGATACAAGGGTCAAGATACCAATCTCTTTAAACTTTTCTCGAAGAGATTCATTTTCGAATAATCCCAGCTTGGTGGTTGGACACCTTTCGGAATTCGTCTAGATAGCGAGCACTCTTCGTATAACATCTGCCGGCAAGTACCACCGGTGCAGCAGCGATATGTTCCGGCAATGCTTTATGAATGGCCAGTTCCTGCCTAAGCCCCAGTGCTTTCTTCTTGATCTTCGCCCTCGTCTCCACTCACCATCAGGTGTACTGGAAAGCAAACGCGGGTTTCCTTAAAGATAAACAAAGTTAGATGTAAAGCCAATAGTTGGATGTAGTGAAAATGGGATAGAAATTTCATATTACTTGTTACGACAAATACGTAATGTGCAAAATTAAATATAAAAAAATATTCCTCGACAAAAATCATGGTTTTACCACCACATTAGGTAATAGATTTTAATTTTATTACGCTTTCGACGGTTGTCATACCGCTCATGATGTGCAAGCTCAAATGACTTTTATTACCAAACTTATTACTTAAACTACCAAAATGATTAATCTGGTTAAAAAATATTTGAAGAAATACCGCACCGATAGTTTGAACAGTTGTTGTCTGATGCAAAATTAATTACTGAAGAATAAGAATGCGAAACGGAATTTAAAGAAAATGCTCGTCCACGTCCCCGAAAAAGACATTTTGATTACGAGACTGCGGATAAATAAAAAAACTGCCAATTAATTTAAAATATGTTTCTATATTTTCCTACTAAATCTTATTTTTCTCGAAATTAAATTCGATTTGCTGACGGAACACAATTAAATTTTTTCATATGCTCTCGGCTCCAAGGAAAATAAAAATTTAAAAATAGATTTAATATTGACCGGGGAGGATTTATATAATGAATCAGAGTTGTTGCCAGTATTGTTCCCATCATATCAACACGTTCTTCCACTTATATTTCAAGCTGTACATATACAGGGTTAGTTTTTATTGGACCCGCATCTGTTGAGATGTAATAGAGTAGGTCAAAACAAACCATTTTTAGTATGAGACCATCCCTCTTAAAATTACCGTTTTTGAATTATTTAATTTTTAGGATTTTACTGTAAACACTCATTCTTCACTAGTTTTTGTAATAAAAAATCTTCGCTATGACGCTACTGCTTTTTTGACGTTATCATAAAAAAAAAAAGAGTTCATGATATGAAGTAAAAAAAAAAACAAATATCGTCAAAGGAGCGCATGTTATGGTCTTTCAAGCACTATGCTCTTTTTAAGTTAAACCAAAACACGGCACTTAAAATGCGTATCCTGTAAAAAAATCCTAGTAACTTACTAGGTTAAAATTATCAATAATCCCTAAATTTGATGAAATGGCAGCTAAATTAATGAAAGAATTCGGGAAATTAATGAAAAATTATGAATGTCTCCACCATTTTTATATGGCTGAGTATCCCGCCAAAAAGGTACGATTTTCATAAAATTTTACATCCGGACCAACTCCAGTTATAGGGTTATCCATTCATTGCGACAGACCCTGTATATCTCACTACTTGACGATCACTCCTCGTAGGTGATATTTTGAAAATATTAATAATGAAAAAATTGAATGTGGTCGCAAATTGTAACCTACACCAATATAATTAACGTAGGTACACAATGATTATTTTATTTGATTAATCACGTTAATCTCTTCTATAGGTCAAAGAGCAGCTACTCACAGTACATTCAAGATTTAGCATTTTTACTCATTCAAAGACACAGTGAAATAAAAATAGATATTAAAATGTAATGAAGATATTAAATCCATTGTAAATATCTGGTCAAAAGATTCGCTATAAAAATACGCTATAGAGAAAATAGATATAGTTTTGGAAATAAATATATTGTGTAACTTTATTCTAACTGCAACTTGATTATCTTTTTTTTTTTGACTTGAGGAAAACGTGCTATCACGTCCCCGATCGCCCAAGGGGGAGCGACGGGGTATGTGGGGATGATCCGGCAGAAGGCCAGGCCTACACACTAAAAACCTCAAAGTGTACCTCATCCGCCATAGATGGAGCTCACGGTACCGCCATTGGCATTACCCGCGAGCCCCGGCAGATTGCGCTCAGCCTTAGCCGAGCGTCCCCCACGTAGGAAATGGTCCAGCACACGAGACCATTTCCCCACACATAGCCTTAATAGCCGCAGCAGGTCCCCTCACCCGCTACGGCTGGCTATCGGGAGGGAGAAGGTGAGCGTATCGCCTTCTCCGTCCCCCCCTCCGCCTACGGCGGATCGGTGCCGAAGAGGCGTCATCCTCTCGGCACTGCTCCGCCACCTCCTTCTGCGCCATTACGTCCACGCAGAAGGAGGTCATGGCCGCCCAAGCCTCTCGACTCCCTAACATAGCTTTAACCACGCTAGGAAGCGAGAGGTCCTCTCCGACGACAGACGTTCACCTCTGCCGCAGCCGACCCCACGCTGGACACACCACTAACGTGTGCTCCGCCGTGTCGTCGGCCGCCCCACAATGGTGACACTCTGTCGTCACCTCCCTTCGGGCGACCCTATGCAGGTAGTGACCGAAACAACCATGTCCGGTCATTACCTGCACAAGGCGGAAGGTCAGAGTCCCCCACCTTCGCTGCACCCACTCAAAGAGGACCGGACGAATCGCATCGATCGTCCAGGCCCCGTAAGCGGGCGCAATGAGGGACTCTTCCCACCCCCTAAGGAGTGCCCTCCTGGCACTCCTGCGGACGCGCGCCACCTCCTCGGGACAGGGGCGCTCGCCCGCATCCCTCCTCTCAGCTCGGTACCGGTAAAAAGCACCGAGCACTACCGCCTCGAGTTCCCACGGGGGGGCACTTGCCAAGACGCAGGCAGCCCCATGGGAAATCGAGCGGTACCCTCGCGATGCCCTCACCGCCATGACCCTCTGCGGCTTCCGCAACAGGGCCCTATTTTGGCGGATGAGGGCATCCTCCCAGATGGGCGCTCCGTAGAGGGCCATGCTTCCCACAATGCCCAGGTAGAGCCTGCGGCATGGGGAACCAGGCCCCCCCACGTTTGGCAGCAGCCGCCCTATTGCGGCCACCGCCTTGATGAGCTGTTCAGCCAACACCTTGAAATGCTGGTCAAGGATGAGACTGAGATACCGCATCTGCTTCCTCAGGGGTATCCGGGTCCCATCCACCATCAGCGTCGCGCCTGGAGGGGGACCCTGCCGAGGCCCGTGAAATAAAAGGGCCTCGGTCTTCTCCAGCGCGACGCAACTTGATTACCTACATTAACCAACTCAAGTAATTTACGCAGGTTTACTGTTTTTTTATTTCAATAAAATTCAAAAATTTAATATTCAAAAGTTTAGAGCTACAAGTACTTAGAAGCGCATGTGAGGTTAGAAATTGATTACCTTAATTATACCTAAAAACTGCTCTAGGGCGCTGATAACTAAAATATGTCATAATTTGATATCGTTCATTATATAAAATATAAGATTCTATTGATTGCGTATAACTATATCAACCGGTTTCCAAAAAAGGAAGAGGTTCTCCATTCGTCTGTATGCTTTTTTGTGTCTTTGTTACACTATATTTCGGACAATTATAAATCGATTTTGAAAATTCTTATTTGATATGATAGAAGATTAATTTTCTATCTGATCTCTTTGTAAGTTTATATTAAGCGCAATTGTATGAATTTCCACGAGACATCGTGTAGTATTTTTGATGAAAATGATAAAGAAGAAGGAGATTTAGAATTAAGGCTTCAGCCTATTTTTTAAATTACGGCAAAAGCTAATAATCTCTGAACTCAAAACCTATGCATTTACTCGTCTGTACAAATTTAATATTATGCAAAAGTTTGATTTCAGTTTGTAGTGAACCAACTCAAGAATACTATGTGATGTGTTGGTTGGCTTCATAGTTGGTCCCATATAAATTTCATCAAAATCGGTTGAGAACTTCATAGAAAATTTCAATTTTTTTAAAAAAATATTATGATTTCGGACTTTATTTCGGAGAATGTTTACGTTGATGATATTATAACCTCTTTTACGCGACAAAATCTGGATGAAACAAATATTTTATTTAAAATAACATTATTTAAACGGGTGTGTATAATGTCCAATGTATGGAACCCCTTAGTGTAACACACCCATCGAGAACGAACAAAGAGTTGTAGTTTTAATTTACTTATTAAATATGCTGGCAAATCAGAACGTGTGAAACACGGCAGTGCGATAAACAAGAGCCCTTTAATTTTATTCTATGACACACAAAACTATATTTTTCTTCGTGCAAAAGGAGGGTAAACATTACTTAACATTACAGGGTAAACTTTGTCACAATGAGTGACCTCGATAATGACCAATTACATACGTAACATGTTTTGAACTTCACTGTTAGCTGCTAACTGTGACTGCTAACTATTAATTTTCAGTGTAAGGATAATGACAAAGCATAAACATCCATTACGTATAAAGCCTTCAGAATAAATCCTACTAAGATATATTTTTGTTATTTAACAATGTATGATAGCGCCTACGAGATATTTAATAAGATTGTTATACGAATTAAGTAATTTTGCAGCTCATTTGCAGTAATAGGTTTGGTTTATTATTGTACATTTAAGTTGTAAGCTTATTTGTTTTGATTTAATTATATTTCTTAGAAATGTTTTTGCAACTCTCCTTTATGATGGCTGCACCTGCTCGGTGACGCAGTCATGGAGGGGACGACAGATTATTATAAAACCACATTGTAAATTAGAATATAAGTTTAGTTCAGTTACAAGTCTTGAAAGAAATACACAACTCTGCCAGAAACTCTCCTGGTTTTAATTATGGATCCCCGTCGCTTCAATTATTCTCCAACATCAGAAGCGCAGGATGAACATCGCCACGCCACTCCACCTGAAGACCATAACTCTACGGGTGCAAGAGATGTAAGCCCTTCAAGATACTCACCCATGCTGAGACCTACGACGACAAATAAGCATAACTGAGCACGAAGACCACGATGAAGTAAAAAGAAAACAGCAACGTTTAGAAATTAATTGCTACCAGTGTGGAAAATCAGGTCACCGAATGAGAGACTGCAAGGCTGTGTATTGTGAGTTCTGCAAACGCTTAGGACATACTTTAACTGATTGTCGAGCAAAACTTAGAAAAAACTTCACAAACTTCTGTGAGCACTGCAATCGCACAGGTCACGCTTCAGAAAACTGCAGAACCAAACTCAGAAAAGAAAAGAAAGCAAACCTTGTCAGACAAGAACCTCCTAGTGATACTTCGTGCACGATTGGTAATGTAAAACTTTCATGTATTCATTGATACTGGTGCCGAATGCTCCATCTGTATACCAACGAGCAATAAATAAAACCTTAGGAGAATACAAAGACACTCTAGCGTTAGTTTACATGGATGATGTGTTTGTGGAAAAATATTTGCCAAGTGCCGTAAATTAAATTGGTGAGAACAATTGTGTGATTTGCAGGGATCCAATACGTTAATTTTGTTATTTTCGTTACGTGTTTTTCCTTGGTTCGTTTCTATTGTGTGCGAGTTTTTGAAACATGGCAACTAAATTTTTATCGATTCATATTGCGTTAGTTTTGTATAGCTTGCACAGATGTGACAAGGTAAAATTGTTTTGAATTAACGTACGGTTTGTCAAGTATCAAATGGTTTTTCGTATCGGCCCAGGTTTAAAATTGATTTGTGTTTCGATTTATCTTGTCAAAATTCATGTTAAAGTAAAGCTTAGCTGTTTTGAAATAACAATATGGTGTTGCTTAGTAAAAGTTTTCTTGGAGCAATTAATTTCAAATCAAATGATTTGAAATTAATTGAAGTAAAGTGGAAACTTTAGTTGATATAGATGATAGTTCATATTAAGGCGAAAGATAATATTCAAAAGTTTTGATATTGCGTTTTAAGTACTTAATGATGATGAAAGTAAATTTAACGTGGTATCGATTTAATACTAACGTGTGAGAATCAGTAATGAATTCATTCTTATTATTTTGGTCAAAAAAAAAGGAATTAAAATCTCGTTTTGCGTTACGTTGATTAGGATTGACAAAACTAAAGGTTTTTGCTGTAATTGGTTTGAATGGATTGGCAGTATACAAGTCGCTCAGATTGTTACATCCTCGGTGCATTCGTAGACGTAGGTGTAAAATCGGGCTTCATTTCCAGTCTCAGTGCGGCCACGACTGTGAGTGGCGTGCGTTTAGCACTTTGAGGATGTAAGTAATCGTGGTGTGCTTGCCGGAAAGGGGCAATGTGATGTGTGATGGTGCCTGCCGGATGGAGATGCTCCTGTTGGTGTCTACCGGATGGAGGTTACCCGTGTTTGTGTTCTAGAGTATTGTATACAGCGCGATCTTGAAACCTTTATTGTGGCTTAATGCGTTTTTTTTTTGAACCTTTAGTAATGATATCACGGTTGAGCGGGTGAAATTTTGTGGTTAAGCGGCATTCATAATGCCTTTTTTTTTTTTTTAATAGGTAGTCTGAATATTGAAGTTGTAGATTTTCTTTCTGATTATCGTGTATCCGTGACTCGGTAGAAATCGCTTTGTATCTTGCCGATCTTCGATTATTTTGCTGCGATTCTTAGGAGACACGTTTTATTATGTTTTGGTAACAGTAAACTTGTTATTATTTTGGCAATTGAAACGTAATATTACGATAGTGTGTGTTTAATGAATCACGGAGATAGGTAATAACGTCGAGATTGAAAATGCGTTTAAATAATACTTTGAATTGGTTGCGATTGACAAAAGAGCTGGATTTTACTGTCTAACTGTTTGCAGTTGTCGAACAATTTTAATACTTTGTTGTTGTGAATTATATGGTGCAATGCAGTGCTCTTCTTGGTGTGAGTTGATATAACCGGAGAGAGGTTATGAGTGCGAGTTGATGAAACCTAGCGGAGGTTGAATTACGTTTTGTGCCGGGGTGGACGTCACTGCAGAAGACCTTGCATTGTTTGCTAATTAATTGGGTTATTCTAGCAGCTTATGCTTGCTTTGTTTATTGTTCGACCGCTGTCAAATTGTTTGATGTTATTCAAAGTAAATTTCATTGTTTAATGTGCGGTTTTCTTACCGAAATTATTGTGGTTCGTACAATGCGTTGACGTTAGCCGATTCCTACTGAGTTGTAGTTGAGTTTTAATTGAGGTTCGTTATTATTTTGTGAAAATAAGTGACGTTGATGAATGATTAAGGCTGTTTTGGAAAAAGTAGGTCATTCCTTTCGTTCCATTAAAATACGGTGAATTGCGTTGCAATTGTTTTCTTAACATTTCGTTTTGTGCGCGGTAGTTTTAACGAAGATGTTCGTGTAGTTCGGGTTTGATATTTTTCTATTGAGTTACAAGAATGATTTGTGAGGTTAAATAGACGTTATAAACTAGTTTCGTCGGCGGCCACATTCATTTAAATTTTGAGATCATTTTAGGACGGACAAAGATAACGTCTTGTGTTGTGATAATAAGTGGTTAATTCTATCTTGTTTACAGAATGACGCTTTTTTTGTTTGTTTTTGTTTTCCGAGTTGCTCATAACCATTCAGGATAACTAAGGTAGATCTCGAACTAGGACTGTAGTACCCGACGGATTGGTCAATAATTTGATAAATCAATACCATGAATCTCTTTTACATGCATGCGACATACGCAATAAAGCCGAAGAAAGAATGGCCGAGCAGTCTCAGAAAAATAAAACACACTTTAATTCAAAGTGTGCTCAAATCATTCCTTTTAAACTAAACGATTATGTACTGTGTAAGGACACCCAATGGTCAAATAATAAATTAGGCCCAAAATACTTAGGCCCATTTCAAATCATTCAAGTACTGGACAACAATCGTTACAAAGTAAAAACAAAAAAAAAAAAACTTAAAATTACGACCACCACTGTCATTGCCCATGAACACGCGAAAGCAATGGCAAGACCAAATCTTTGACAACTGGATGACCATGATAGCGTTAGTGACAGTTAAATTGATGTTGCCTTAAACTTAACTGACACCGATACATTAAAATTTGACATAACACCATTTGCGATATCACACTGACTTGATGGATTTAGAATTTATTTATTTGTATTTAAGAAACCAACAGCATATCTACAATATTTAAAAGTCAATAATAACAATTATACAATGTAATAATACCAATAACAAGTTTCCCTAAAAATTTACACAATAAAATAAAACAAAAAGAACAACAACAAAAGAATTGCAAAATGTTCCGAGAAAATTGTAGACTTATACCTAGTTGAAAATGACCATGATAAATTTTTGTTGAGTTTGCCACTTGTAAGATCATGGAGATATAGACTTACAACTGAGCTTAGTGATATTATAATTCGAATGACCATGCCACTTGTAAGGTCATGTCATGTCGAGTGATGATATAGACTTACAACTGGGCACAATGATGTTATGATTTAAAAGACCATGCCACTTGTAAGATCATGATATAGACTTACAACTGGGCACAATGATGTTATGATTTAAAAGACCATGCCACTTGTAAGATCATGATATAGACTTACAACTGGGCACAATGATGTTATGATTTAAAAGACCATGCCACTTGTAAGATCATGATATAGACTTACAACTGGGCACAATGATGTTATGATTTAAAAGACCATGCCACTTGTAAGATCATGATATAGACTTACAACTGGGCACAATGATGTTATGATTTAAAAGACCATGCCACTTGTAAGATCATGATATAGACTTACAACTGGGCACAATGATGTTATGATTTAAAAGACCATGCCACTTGTAAGATCATGATATAGACTTACAACTGGGCACAATGATGTTATGATTTAAAAGACCATGCCACTTGTAAGATCATGATATAGACTTACAACTGGGCACAATGATGTTATGATTTAAAAGACCATGCCACTTGTAAGATCATGATATAGACTTACAACTGGGCACAATGATGTTATGATTTAAAAGACCATGCCACTTGTAAGATCATGATTAGACTTACAACTGGGCACAATGATGTTATGATTTGAAAGACCATGCCACTTGTAAGATCATATCAAAATATGATATAGACTTACAACTGGGCAATAACCGGAAACAGATTTGATTAAGTTTGCCACTTGTACGATCGTATCGACTGGTTCATACAGACGTACAACTGGGCAACGATACAAAATTTGCCACTTGTGAGTACTTGTGAAAACTCACAACTGGGCATCTTTACATGATTTCAGAATAAACGCAAGCTCAGAGCACGAGCTGCTCATCAGAATGGCCGTGATAGCGCCTACGAGATATTTAATAAGATTGTTATACGAATTAAGTAATTTTGCAGCTCATTTGCAGTAATAGGTTTGGTTTATTATTGTACATTTAAGTTGTAAGCTTATTTGTTTTGATTTAATTATATTTCTTAGAAATGTTTTTGCAACTCTCCTTTATGATGGCTGCACCTGCTCGGTGACGCAGTCATGGAGGGGACGACAGATTATTATAAAACCACATTGTAAATTAGAATATAAGTTTAGTTCAGTTACAAGTCTTGAAAGAAATACACAACTCTGCCAGAAACTCTCCTGGTTTTAATTATGGATCCCCGTCGCTTCAATTATTCTCCAACATTGTAAACACAAACAATGACGAAATTGAATTTAAGGCATACTTCAAAAGAAATTTCTTCCGTCTAACCCGAGACTGGAGAGCGGTTTATTTTTTTTTGTATTATTTGTAACTAACCCCGCCTTTGTCTTCAATTTTTGT
This sequence comes from Stenoptilia bipunctidactyla, assembly GCA_944452665.1. Taxonomy (NCBI): domain Eukaryota; kingdom Metazoa; phylum Arthropoda; class Insecta; order Lepidoptera; family Pterophoridae; genus Stenoptilia; species Stenoptilia bipunctidactyla. The sequence goes on along the minus strand of OX101727.1, from coordinate 29,025,256 downwards.
AATTTCGTGGGAGTAACTTAGTGGATTTTTTAATTGTTTTTTTTTACTAAGCCCGCGTTAGACCCCAATCTCACCTGATGGTAAGTGAAGATGAGGTCGGAGAAGAAAGCACGCGGGACTAGGAAATAACTGGCTCTTCATAATTTTATTTGGGTAGTATTTAATCGAGTAACTGTAAATAAAAATTTTAGGTGACAAAAATAATGAATTTGGCTTACTGTTTTAATTAAGTGAGCGACTGAGAGCGAGTGACGAAGAATCAATGAAACAGCGACTTAAAAACACTTTTGACCATGTCGGGATTGTCCAGGGTTGACTATAATAGCTGACCAGGTTTATGGCGCTTCGCCGGTCGCTGCCGCGGCACCGCTCGCTTCGCTCGCTCGGCTCGCGCACGTGTATAACTATATGCAACCTAACATGCTCCTCCTCGCTGCGCTCGTCGTCGCACCTAACCGTACTGATTCCGCCTTCCGGTGCGGGAGCCCTTCTCGTAACTTATCTCTTTCATCGCAATGTATATGTGTTTTAGTCGCTCACTTAGTAATTCAGTCGCAATATTAATATTTAAAACCGTTCATTTTCATATATTTTTCAAGACAGTCCAAATTTGTTTTTTAGTCGCTCGTTTTATTATTTCCAGTCCAAATTTGTTTTTTAGTCGCTCGTTTTATTATTTCCCATTTTATTTTTTGTTTTTCCGCCACAGAAGACAACCCCTCAGAACACCCATAGGCCTATTGACCGTACAAGTGCTCAAAGAGGGGAGGAGGAGAATACGTCAGAAGTACGAGGGGGCACTTGACAGGGGATAGGTCCCCGACCAGATGATCCCTAACAGTGTGAGACTTCTACTCACTAAACTCCCCCTTTATGATCTTTTGTCTTTCTACCGACAATCGACCGAAGAAATGAGCGACAGCCAGATGGAGAAAAATGGCTGCGCATAGAAAAATACAGAAGCACTACATGCTGAATCGACTACATGTTATCTTTCAGCTAGGAGCTGGCAGATATGAGATTATCCAGACCTAGAGAGACCTGGTTGGGAAGATCAGACAAAGCATCCTTAGGTCTGCGACAAGAGCGCTTCGGATGGTTTTCGCTACGTTTGAAGTGAGATAAGGACAGGGGCTTAAGGTACTCTTGAATGGTAGGAAGTTTGAGGTCCCTGTGTAAATCCGCGTTGCGAACGTAAAACGGTGCGTTAGTGGCTCTGTTACAGAAGTTATTTTGTATTACTTGGAGTTTGTCGATCAAGAGAGGTTTGCCGTGGGCGAATGCGAGCGCGGCGTAGGTATGTCACGACTGGTCTGTACATAAAATATTTGGTGGTGGATTTTATATGAATGGTGGTCGCTAGCCAGTCGGACCCTGGCGGGACCTCACCACCTTCACTCGGGGTCTTCACTTGGTGTAGTTGCCTGTTTATGCAACACGACACGTTTGTCCAGGGCTGGCGGGGCTATTCTAAGCTGACCAACACATCACATAGTATTCTTGAGTTGGTTCACTACAAACTGAAATCAAACCTAATATTGTCTTAAGTTTTCGCGATTCATACTATTAAATAAAACACTTTTTAACCGGATTTATCGCGTATATTTACATTTTAAATTTTGACTCGACGTTTCGGTGTCTTTTCAGACCCCGTGGTCACGAGCGACTGAGGTGTCAAGCGGCGGATTGATAGATTGAAAAAGTTATACATCATCATCTCCATCTGTTTCTCAGTCTTCGAGCGTAGCGTTCGGGATTGACACAAAACGAGCTGACAGTATCTTGAGTTACAGGTCGTGCAGCTTGCTGGATGTTAGATTTAATGTTATATAAAGTCTGCCGCCAAATGTTACCGCTCCGGCGGTAATGTGTTCCGGCAATATTGTATAAAGAGCCAGTTCCTTCCTAAACCCGTGTGCTTTCATCTTCGACCTCATCGTCACTTACCATCAGGTGAGATTGAGGTCAAACGCGGGTTTAGTCACTTATAAAAAAAAAAAAAAAAAAAATGTTTTTCAGGATAGGGTCCCATGTCGGTGATAGTTTCCAACCATCTTCTCTATTGAAATTAGGGTGTTTTTTTAATTTCAATCGCTTCTCTGATCATTCTAGGAATGTAATGCTTCTCTCTAGATAAAATTTTCACAGAGTCAAACCTTAAGTAGTGGTTGGGCTTGTCTATGGAATGCTCACAAACTGCAGACTTTGAAGCTCTTCGATTTTTAATATCAGCTATGTCGCTGGTCCCTATTATTAAAGTCGGATCTACATTTTTGACGATTTTGACTTTTTTACATATTTGTATTCAGTTTTGATGTTTTTATTAATTGCACTATTTTTCATTCATTAATTCAGCTTAAGAACGAAGATAACAATCGAAAAATTGTCAGTTATTACTACGTTATTTGTACAAGAATGTCGGTTGTTCTAATTCGACGTTGTTAGCGGAGAGCGGGGGACGCGGATGCCGTCGGATCAGGCAGTACTGTTTTTGTTAACGGGAGAGACGCACACGCGTGGCTCAGGAGTACTTACGCTTTAATTACAGTATTTTTTTTTATTTGTGTTAATTAAGATACAATGTCAGACAGATCGAAACGTATATTAGGCCTTATTCAAAATTCACCGCTCAAGCCACCCAAAAAACGTAAGCTGCAGCAGAATTATTTCCAAAACGAAGAAAATACAGGTAAAAAATACCACATTTCTGATATACTCTTTTAAAATTTCTTTATTTAATATATCTTTTTAATCTCCAGTATTATCATTGATTACATTTAGCTACTTATTAGTTAATTATCTTTTTTCCGTTTAATAAAGACAGTTACGGTATATTCGACATTATTAAATGGATATTGAGTGAATAGTTCAGTCGGTTCTGGCACTACCGACATTATTAAATTCAAATAAGAAGGTTTGTTCGTCGGTTGTGACACAAGTGACTTTTTTGAATTGATCGTAGCTATATTATTTTGTCGGATCTGTTACTAACTTCATTTTTCAATGCAAGTTATTTTAAAATTTTGTCGGTTGTGTTACAACCGATATTATTAAAGGTAAATTAAATTACATATTTTGTCAAATGTATCATAACCAACACTAGTGAATGCATGTTAAAATGTTAATATTTTATAAAAACCGCTTTTTTTACTAACGTTAAGGATTGGGCGGTTTTATTTTTATTTTTTTTATTCTTTAATGGATAAGGCGTTTGTCCTCAATCTCACCTGATGGAAAGTGAAGATGAAGACGAAGGTGTTACACGCCTATCCATGAGATACCTATTCACTCTACGCTTAAAAGTTCCTGGATTGTATGTGACTGGAAAAATAGAAAATAAATATAAACAAATAAATATTTATTTGTTTATATTTATTTTCTATTTTTCCACCTAAATACCTAAGTAGGTACTTCTTATTGATATTGAGTATAATTTTAATCTATATCCACATAATATGAACGCTAATGCTTACTTATATCTGTCTGTCTGTCTGTCTGCCTGTCTGTACGTCCGTCTGTCTGTCCGCCTACCCACCTGTCCACCTGTCTGACTGTATATCTGTTCTTTGCTTGTCTCGCTTGTCCACCAGTTCACCGCCTGACAACCTTTCCTCTGCATGTCCAACTGTATGCCCATCAATCAGCCCTGTACTTCATAAATATGAATTACAGTATGCAAGGTTTTCAGCGCTTAATTTTGTTTTTAGATGCAAGCTCACCATTACCGGAAGGCTTCGAAACAGAACTAATTCAACTTCAAGATTTGTTAGGAGATGTCTTTGAAGATAAAGAAGCTAATAAACCAGTTCATCAACAATATAAAGACTCCAAAACACAACATAGTTGCACTAAAGAAGCTGTTTTAGGGCCTGAAGATTTTCCTGAATCTTTAAGTTGTGAAGTAAACAACGATGAGGAACTTACTAAATCGCAAAAAAAATTAATAAATCTTTCTACCCCTAGCACTTCACAAGTCCTGAACCATGATAATATTCTCAGAGAAAATACGCGTTTGCATAATATGACAACACCTCCACCACATCATGAAGATCCATGTCAAAAAAGCTTATGCCCACTCTGTAACGATCAGGTCCTAACTAGTGAGGAACTTGACTTAAATATCCCAACACCATCCACCGTACACACTATTTCTACAAATGTTACTCCATCAACACATAATTCCACAAGAAAAAAGACTTACAAAACAGACAGAGGCAAGAAACGTCTAGTTCACAAAGAAAATTGGGAAGTTGTTTTGAGGAAAAAAATGAAAAATGAAGGAAAAAGCTTCATAAATCAAAAAGGAAAAGAGATAGCTAGAAAATCTTTGGGCCAACCATGTTCACTTACCTGTCGCTATAAATGTGTGACTGCTTTTCCAATCCACCAACGTCAACATATTTTCGATAAATTCTGGGCTATAGGTGATCGTAAAAACCAGTGGGAATTTGTGATTAAATACACCGATAAAATTCCTAAACGTCGATTAACAACTGAAATAACAAAGCATGATCGACAAAACACATTTATTTACTATTTACCAACTACTGAAAAAGAGAGAAAAAGAGTGTGTAAGATTATGTTCCTGAATACCATAGCATGTGGAGAACGTATTATTACGACGGCGTGGAAAAAGTATGATGGTGAAACGATGATTGAAGAGGATAAAAGAGGACGGTATGAGCACAAACGTAGAGTAAAGGATGACGATATGGTAAACAATGTGTCTGCTCATGTTAATTCTCTAGACCGAGTCGAATCTCATTATATTCGTAAGGATTCCAAAAAACTTTACTTAAATAATATAAACAGTTCATCCCGTATGTTTGAGTTGTATAATGAGTGGTTTGATCCTGAAATATACAAGAACAAAGCCAATAAACGCCAATATTGTGAAATAGTCAGTTCAAACTTTAACTTAGGATTTTACAAGCCAAAAAAGGATCGCTGTGATGTATGTCACGTTTTTGAGAGCACGTCTTTTCCCAGCGAAGAAGAAAAAGTACGTTTTTTGAAACACCAAGCTCACAAAAAAGCAGCGCGTCTTCTCAAGCAAGCTGACAAAGCAGAAGCCACTTCAAATAGCAGCATTGTTTCAGCTACGTTTGACTTTGAAAAGGTGTTGCAAACGCCACATGGCGAGGTAAGCATCTTTTATTATAAAAGAAAACTGAACACATTAAATTTCACTGTATTTGACCTGGCCAGTAAGATCGGCACTTGTTACATGTGGCATGAGGGGACAGCAAAAAGAGGAGCTAATGAAGTTGCAAGCTGCTTACATGATTTTATTGAGCAAAATGTACAGAAAGGAGTAAAGGAGTTCAGGTTCTGGTCAGATAATTGTACTGGACAAAACCGGAACCGAATTGTATTCGGTATGTATTTGTTAGCTTCGAAAAAATTTAATATAACGATAATACATCGCTTTATGGAGAAAGGACATACCCAAAATGAGGGTGACAGTGTTCACTCCTTAATAGAACGAGCTAGCGAACGTAAGCTTCTTTATGTGCCTGATGAATGGTTTTGCTTGGTACGTTGGGCTAAATCGGACAGTAACCCTTATATTGTTAAAGAGATGACAACAGAAGACATTTTTGATTTTAAAGCATTATTGCTCAACAAGAATTGGACTAAAGATATTAATAATAACAAAGTAAAATGGACGCAGATACGCGAAATAAAAGTACAAAATGGCGTCTATGATAGATTAGAATATAAATATGATCTCGAAGAGGAACCCAGAAGTATTGTGATTATAAGATCTGGAACAAGAAAGCAACGAACCGACGAAGGGTTCGAGTTATCAAAAGCTTACAGTGGCCCTCTTGCTATTACTTTTGAAAAATATAAAGATTTAAATCAAATGTGCGCATCTGGTGTTATTCCACAAAAATATCATCAGTTTTACAAAGACTTTCCCCACAAAAATAAAATGTCATCATGTCAAATTCAAGATGATGATTCTACTGATGATTCTGAATAGTAATTTTATACAAGTTTTTGTTTTACAACATTTTTGATTATTTTCTTTTATAAAAAATAGTTTATAGTAAATTTAAAAAAAAATTATGATCTCATTTAACTACTTTTAATACAATTGATTTAAGATTAGTGTTATAATTTGAAGAGTTTATAACTATAAGCGTATTTTTTTTTATTGAGTAGGTATTGAGTTATGTTTTTTACATTTTATTTGTTATATAAAAAGTTATTATGTCATTGTACGTCACTTCGTGTGATGCAAATAAAATAGAGTACTTACAAGTTTTGATACGATTTTATTTAATTAGAACTATTCCACATTTATAATTCATTTAAAAAGTTTTAATTAAAAAATAAGCAATATTTTGTTATTTTATTTATTATAATTATTACCCTCATTTATAACAAAATATTACAATTTAATACAATAATACAAATATACGTCATACGAAATTATAATAACTTCCAAGTAAAAATGTAGTATGCGTCAAATTCGACACCTACCAGTGACTCTTTTCCATTCAAAATAGTCGAAAGTGTCATTACCGACAAAGGCGTTGATTATGATTCCGCTTAATACTGTCAATAGTGACATTACTCTAAATGAATGAACAACTCGTAAAAAATAAAAACACAGAACTATTAAATATTGTAAGAAGTATATTTGTTCCAAATTTCAGATCTTTATGTTGTATACTTCCTGTTTAATCAACAAATGAAACTTTAAAGCGCTCTACTGAAAAATCATAAAAATGTAGATCCGACTTTGTTAATAGGGGCCAGCGATGTGTTCTTTTACGCGGGTTGATACGTTTCTTTTGGTTTGACCAATGTAGGAAAGCCCACAGCCGCAGTCAATCTTGTAAACACCTGGGTCTTGTAAAGGGATGCTGCATTTAACTGAGCGAAGATGTTGACTTATTTTTGAATTAGGTTTAAATATTGTTTTTATTGAAGCGCGCCTAAGAATGTTTGAGATTTTATCTGTGACACCCTTTACAAAAGGTAAAAATGCAGGTTTGCGTTCGACTGTCTGAGGCTTCACGTGGTCACTGCGGCGGCGACGAGGTGGTTTGAGGCCGTTTTCACGAAGCACCTTGACAACATGTTTCAGTTCATCATCAATGTGCTGAGGATCGCAGGAATCTGCGATCCTGATTCCTGATTCCTGATTCCTGATAGCTGATATTAAAAATCGAAGAGCTTCAAAGTCTGCAGTTTGTGAGCATTCCATGGACAAGCCCAACCACTACTTAAGGTTTGACTCTGTGAAAATTTTATCTAGAGAGAAGCATTACATTCCTAGAATGATCAGAGAAGCGATTGAAATTAAAAAACACCCTAATTTCAATAGAGAAGATGGTTGGAAACTATCACCGACATGGGACCCTATCCTGAAAAACATTAAATCTAACATCCAGCAAGCTGCACGACCTGTAACTCAAGAAACTGTCAGCTCGTTTTGTGTCAATCCCGAACGCTACGCTCGAAGACTGAGAAACAGATGGAGATGATGATGTATAACTTTTTCAATCTATCAATCCGACGCTTGACACCTCAGTCGCTCGTGACCACGGGGTCTGAAAAGACACCGAAACGTCGAGTCAAAATTTAAAATGTAAATATACGCGATAAATCCGGTTAAAAAGTGTTTTATGAAATCAAACCTTTGCATAATATTAAATTTGTACAGACGAGTAAATGCATAGGTTTTGAGTTCAGCGATTATTAGCTTTTGCCGTAATTTAAAAAATAGGCTAAAGCCTTAATTCTAAATCTCCTTCTTCTTTATCATTTTCATCAAAAATACTACACGATGTCTCGTGGAAATTCATACAATTCCGCTTAATATAAACTTACAAAGAGATCAGATAGAAAATTAATTACAGAAACTTACACACCAACTAACCACAAAGTAAGCCTTTAAATGAACTTATGTTGTGGAGACTACCCAGGGAACTACTTATCTACCTAGTAGGCGAGAACGGGCATGGTTGTCACACGGGCTGGTTGTCACAACTGTCATAAAACAATACATCAGAATACAATTGGCGACATCATCATCAAAAGATGATCTCTTCCAGGCATCCTTTTAGACAAGATAAGGACAATTAGAATAACAAAATAGTACACTTAGAGCCACATAGATATAACTACGTATATAGGTGTATAGATATATGCATATTGAACTGGCTTTTCATAAAGCCGGAACACATCTCCGTTTCACCTGAGTATCTGAGACGAAGCACTGAAATTATCATTCGTTCAGTGTTGTTTATTGGACGACTGATATTAACTTACTTCTATGTATAGTTTTAATAATATAACATAAAGGTTAGTCAATATAAGTCGTTATTTAGGCACAATATAGTGAATTGCGACTTTGAAAATTTCAATGTGTTCATCAACTTTTGATGCTGACTGTACCTACAAATATGTCAATGTGTGTCATATGGTTTGATTTGCAGGGACACAGGATCTTTTATCCAATACAATCGTGGATTTTTACGTGCAAAACTTCCACACTATCTTTGTATCAAGCTGTTTAAAAAAAACTAAAGTACCAAAAAGTAAGTAAAACGTCTGCTACTTAGATGCTACTGAGAGGCTTTTGAGTAAGCTAGAACGGCTACAAAATCTTTGCATTCGCTTCATCTTCGGCCTCAAAAAGTACGACCATGTTTCAGATTACCGCAGACAGCTGAAGTGGCTTCCAATTCGATAACGAAGAAATACTCGCATCCTTTGCATTCTCTTTAACGTCCTTCGTAATCCCTCTGCACCAAAATACTTGAGCGAGCGTTTCTCCTTCGTCCATTCTACAGATACACCATGCCGAGCACATAAGCGTACTCTCTTGTATTTAAAACCCCAAAAAACCGATTTCTTTTTCTACTCTTTTAATATACATGCTGTCAGATTGAGGAATTCATTACCATTCGAAATACGCGAATCAAAAACTATAATTTCATTTAAAAAAGAGTAAGAAAACATTACTTTTTTCAAAATGCGTCAAATTAAAGTCAAATTAATCAACGAATATATTTTATTTATATATATGTATGTATGCATGTATATATTTATGTATTAGTATTGTATTTATTATATCTTAGTGTAGGTATTGTAATTAAGTATTTTATTATTTGAATATTGTTTTTGTTACGCACGCACTGATTTTGTTTCTATGTATCTCTCCAGTCACAGGTCTGCTGGAAGAAATTTCTCTTAGAAATGAGCTGTACCTTTGTACATATATTAGTCTTTAAGTATCATTGTATATGTTAAACTGTGTGTTCATAAATGATTACATAAATAAATAAAAACTTAATGTTAATAAAACGTAAAAACTTAATAAAATGTTGATTGCGGGTTAAATAAAACTGTTTAGTGTCAATTTATGTACTTTTATTTGTAAAGATTTTGAAGGTTACAACACAATACGCAAATTTATTACAATACAAGTTTTTAAAGTATTTCGATAGATATTTAACAATCTCCTTTCTCAACTACAGGACAGAGCCGAAATCACCAAGAGACAGGTATTGTAATTAGTAAAAACTATTAAGTAGCCTCAAAAATGTTAAATACTAATTATTTAATGTGTTATTTGACTACTTCACAAACATAATTAAGTAGTAATTTTGTATAAATTGATGGTGTCAAATCTGTAAAAGTACAGTCTGGTGCGATATACTTTCATAGTAACATCAAGATGGTAAGAACAACTTATTTTTTAAAAGAATTACTTGTTGCTTAAAGTCTTATTTTTTTATATAAACTTAAGTTTTACAACTACGGAATTTTCTTTTTACTATGTATTTGTTTATAATGATAATGATTACTAGGTTTTTTCCGTGAAGGTATTATATTGGGTTGGCGGGACACCCTGTATACAAATAACATAATGAAGAGATAATACTAAAGGGAATTCTATACTTGGTGATAAAAAATAAAATAAAAATAAAATCCCCAGACAATCACAGCAACTACATGGCCCCAAAGTAAGCATAGCTTGTGTTATTCGATACCGTGTAGCGAACTCGAGGGGAACCTAGAATATAAATAGGTACATAAATAGATAAACACCCAGACACGGATTTTTTTTTTCTTTTTCCTTTCGGGTATCGAACCCGCAACCACTGGCGTCTGAGGCAGATAGGTTTACCCCATCGCCAAAGTGGTCGTCAAGTGGTGATGTACTTTATAAGTAACAGTAACATAAATTTATTATCCTTGCGGTTCGGCCGAAAAACAAGTTCTAAGTTTAGATCAAAATATCTAAGTGTCAATCCTAAAAACAGCTGTTAGCTTTCGATGAAATCTATTCGATAACAGATGGCGTAAAAATAAAGTGATGGGTAACTAAGACAGATACTACAAATTTCAGCCGGGCGGGTTAAGGTCACTGACTGCGGCACAGGTCTTGTTTTAGCTTATTAGATTGACTAGGGTTGTCAAAATATTTTGTTGTAAAATAATTAAATAAATTTATATGAAAGTCTATACCAGCACTGATCATGCTTTTACTGTATATTCTACATATGGTATAGAAGCTAACCCTTAAGATTTATCTCTCCATTTTGTTACATGTTGTATACAGTACATATCATTATCGAATAAAAATTGTCATGTCTTATAGCTTAAGAATTCTAAAACAGAGTAGAAATTCATGTATGTAGCCATTTTGACAGTTCCTTGTTAAATTTTGTTTTAAATTTATTCTAAACCACAGTTATACACAAATACTTTAAAAACATCTTTGATATAAATATTTTTAAATACTTATATATTTTGAAGTGCATGTTTGATATTTCCTATTAACTAAATCCTTAATATATTTTTTCAGGGCACGTCGGTAGCTTTGATAATCTTTGGTGTGAGCTTAGCAGCGGGAGCTGTGATTGATTGTGATAAGAGGAGCTCAAATACAGGACTAGATCATCCAATAGGAGATTATTACAATATTGCCATAACCAACCACCACCCTGCCTTGACTTCAAATGGCATCCCACAACAACCTGGCCTCTCACAACATGGTGACCTACCACCAAACAGTCAAATATCGCACCATGGAACTAATATATTTATCAAACCTCATCTACAGTTTTCATCCGGAAACGTTCCAATGGAGCAACCTTTGACACCGCCTTATGGTGGAAACAACAAATTGGATAACTCTATAACTTTCATTCCTGAATATTCACCTGAAAAACTTCTTACACCTGGTGAGGTACAGTTACCGGCACAGCACTTTATTGTCGCTGCCCCGGAGCCACAAGTTGTATCTATACCACAGTCTCCTGTGGAGCCAGTCTATCAAGAGCCCATTGAAGATGTCGACAACATATTGCCAGCTGTCATTCCACCTGCCCCAGAACTCCCAGCCTTGCAGATGCCAACACTTCCCGTGCCTGTTATTCTAGAAGATACTCCAATGAGTCAGCAAGTGTCTTTAGCACCTTCTTCAGAGTATTTCCCTGCGTTTTCTGTTGTACCTGCACCACAAGGTCCTACTATTCAGTCCGTCGTTGAGGATGCAATTGAAAATACTAAGGACAAGGTGATTCCACCGGCACCCGAGTTCCCACCTCTGAAGATGCCGTCGCTTCCTGTGCCCGTTATTTTAGAAGACATACCAATGATCCAGCAGGTACCTCTACCACAGTACCCGATTTCACAGTCTTTACCTGGGGCAACAATTGTATCCCTGCCACAATATCCAATTTCGTCGTCTTTCTCTGATGCAACAATTGTGTCTCTGCCACAATACCCAATTTCACAGTCTTTCCCTGATACAGCAATTGTATCTCTGCCACAATACCCGATTCCACAGTCTTTACCTGAGCTACCAATTGTACCTTTTCCACAATATCCTATACCAGCCATTGAAGATGCAATTGAAAAGGTTGATGACAAGATGCCACTTGTAATTCCACCAGCCCCAGAGCTTCCACCCCTACAGCTGCCGGCGCTGCCTGTACCTGTTATATTAGAAGACACACCAATGATTCCGCAAGTGCCTATGATACACCCAATTTCACAGTTTTCACCTGAGCCAACAATCGTACCTCTTCCACAAAATCCTGTCATTCAGCCAGTCATTCAAGATTTCATTGACGAAATACCCAATGAGAAACCCTTAGATATTCCAGCAGCACCAGAACTTCCACCTCTTCAGCTACCAATACTTCCGGTTCCCGTCGCTTTTGAAGAAAAAAATGTTGGTGAACCAATATCAAATTTAAAACCTGCAGAATCTACTGAGGCTTCTATCGTTCCTGCCATTCAAGAAGTACCAAATGTGCCCTCATACACTGAATGGAATAATGAAGCACCAGTTCTGCCAGCTCTTATGTTGCCCGTAGATGTAGCAAGGCCGGAGGTAAATCAACAACCGTTTCTCATTGCTCAATATCCGCAATACCCTATTGCTTACCCAGAAGCGCAAAGAGAACTTGCCGCTCCGCCATGCCCCCCTCAATACATGCAACAGCCAGCGGGAGTCATACAGATCCACCAATATATCAATTCAGTGCCCCAGCCTGTTCAGACCGTTGTAGGATAATCCTTATATTATTATTATATTATAGAAAAATATTAAACGCCTAATCAATTGTAAATAGAAAATTAAGAATATAATTTTCTTAAACTCTTTTGTATATATTATTTCGTAGATTTAAGAATGTCGTGGCGTCAGTGAAAACAGTAGAGGCTGATCCGGTTTGTTAATAAGTAAAGTTTTAATCCCCAAGTCACATCCATTCCATTTGATATTAAATTCGCGTAAAAGCTGAAACAAAACAGTCCTAATTAAATTCTTAGTGCCTTTACAATTATTTAAGTATATGTTTTTTTGATCATCAATAACTTTTTTACACAATTTAGTTTTAAATAAAATACAAAATACGCATTTTCATCCACTTTAAAAGTTTTTAATTCGATGTTTTTTAAGTTTCCTATACTAGCTAAATTAGTTTATACTTACTCGAATAAGTGTGATACAGATATTCTGTTCAGCAAGTCTTCTCGCGATACAAGATCGAGGACCAAATCCAAATGGTAAACTCAAGAAAGGATGTAGGTTCTCATATTCCGGAGTATTTCGCATCCAGCGTTCAGGTTTAAACGCCAAGGGATCTTTTACATATTGAGGCAAACGGGATGCAATCATGTTTTGAGTCACAATGACAGTCTACAACATAGACAGGAAATAAATTTCTGAGTCAATAAGCAGCCATAAGGCTGCGTTTCCACTGACGCGGAGAGGAGCGGAGAAGAGCGTTGAAAATTGGTGAGTGTTTCCACTGAAGCGGAGTGGAGTGGAGTGGAGTGAAGTGGAGCGGAGCGGAGCGGAGCGTACTTTTGGGATTACACGTCTAATTCACCCAGTGATAATTGATGATTTTTTATATTTTGTGTTTACGTATTTTAAACACTGTTTACGTATTATAAACCCATTAAACAACTACATAACCTAGCTGCCCTCCAAACCGCACCGTTCCGCTGCCCTCCGCTCTGCTCTCCCTCCGCACCGCTACGCTGTTCTCTGCTCTGCATTTTTGTGAATATCCGTTTAGCGCAGCTCCACTCTGCTCGTGCTGCTTACATTGAAGCAGAGTGGAGATTTCGAGCATAGTGCTTGGTCTATTCATGCACCGCTAAGCTCCTCTCCGCCCAACTCCGCGTCAGTGGAAATGCAGCCTGAGGGTTTAAGGAGAGAGGATAAACGTTATGTAGCAAGCAGCCATTTTATCCATGAGACTAAAATAATGACTTAAAGAAACTTATTACAAATATGTGATGAACTTCACTTCTAAAGAGAATTAGCTCGGTAAGCTTATACACTGTCTTCAAAATGAAATTTCAACAACACTTACGTCTTTAGGAATACTGTAGCCTTGAAGCACGATGTCTTTTTGTAAAAGTCTACCAACTCCTATCGAAACTGGATTTAGTCTTAAGCTCTCCTTTATAACGGCTCGAATGTATGTAGCCTTTGATATAGTTTCAGTTGTAACGGGGACGTCCTTTAATGGTAAAAGTGAGAATACTTCGTCAAACGCTTTTCTCAATGTTTCTGGATTACGAGCTAAGTGGTAGAGTACGAAACTGGTCGAATATGATGTCTGGAACATAAAAAAATTACGCTTAATTTTAACAGTGTCGTGAGTTTCATAATTTTTACGACAGAAAATTTGCTAAGGTTAAATTTTTGTACTGTAGATATACATATTATCTCCCTTTCGACTTGAACAAAAGTTAGGCTCAACGTTCGAATTTCTGCCTACATCATAAACATACTTTTCCATTACCGACAAATTAGAGCCTATTATAATGAGACCCATATTCTACGATATATGATTTACTCTTATGTGTTTTGTTAACAGTAAAATACATAATTATATTAATACTAATATTAAGTGCTAGTTCTCACTGTTCAATATTTGTTAAGGACAGTGACGCTGTTACTAATGACTAACAAAAACGGATTAGTATTTATGGACTTTATTAATTTATTCCCTTTCTACATATAATGCTTTTCTATCAGATTAATGACTATAAAAAATATTCTTGAAAAAATAAAACCTACTTCAAAATTTAACTAAAAAATAAAAACGATAACTTCTGTCTTACACAAACTCACTTTGATGTACCAACGAAGTATTCTTTGAATTCGGTGCCTTTTAACGATTGATTTGTATTCTTTAATTTCATTACTATTACGTTCCTACAATTCGGGCAGCCACTGAATACTTAGTTGGTTGGTATTTAAAGTCTATAATGGTATGTGCCTGATTTTGGTATTTATCCATGACAAAAGTACTTTAAGAAACTTAATTTGGGCTAGATAATCTTGTGTGAGTGTCAGAAATATTTATAAATATTTATTTATTTACACATAATATATTTTTCTTTCTTTCTGCATTTGTAAGTGAATTTTTAAGTTGTGTTGTATTCTTTCTAAACTTACTAAGTAAGGTACAATTAAGTCGGTTTTTTTTTAATTGTAGGTTAAGGCTAGGTACTGAAAGGTTCCTCACACAGACATACATCACAAAGACAACGCAAGTGTCACGATTTGTATTGAAACCAAGCGTGCCGACTTTTAGCTCTTTTTGTGACGTCACAGCTGATATTTATTGCTGGGAAATACACACCGATTCAAATACACCGATGCCGCCAATGAAATCGATTCTTAAGTACGATGTCGATACTGTGAAATCGATTTGATAACAGACATACATACGCGGAGACTGCTTCTGGTGGCGACCTGCCTTGACGCTTGCTCGGGGTTCGGACACGCAAAATACATGCATATGCGTTGTCTATTTAGTGTATGACTGTGGTTCCTCACTTTGGTTGTGTAGTTATATTTTATATTATTCTTTCTCAGGTAGATATTTTTTTTTCTTATTCAGTTGAAATTCCTATCTCAGAAACTACTGAACCGATTTTGATGAAACTTGCAGTATCCCCTAAGTTGAACAATACCTAATACAACAAACAATTAATTACTCAAATCGGACTTGTAGTTCCGGAGATATGCGAACACAAACATAAAAACATACCTACATACTTACACTTTTGAAATTTAGCACATTTGTTCAGACGCTGATATAAACTAACATATGCGAAAACTGGGCAGTTCTGGAAATAGTTACTTTTTGAAGTCGGTTAAAAAGGCATGCTCAGGCTTATAAGATCGGTAAGACATTTTCGTCACAAAACTAACATTGATTTATTAAAATTTGTTCTGGAACCTCATATTGAATACAATTGTTTATTTGCTTCCAAGCTGGAATGGGAACGAGAAAAAAACATAGAATGAATGTACCAGCTGCGTCTCTTCCCGAGCATACTGTAAAAGTCAGTTAAGGGCAATGGTTTTATTTAAGTTTTTGTGGGAGATAGGCTGACCCCTGTCATTGTAACAGTTTCTCTCCATCATTATAATACATCATATGGCATTTGATTGGATGGATGGATTGTAGCCTCTGTGGTTATAAAGTTATAAAGGAGGCGTGAAGTATATAAGACACCCAGTATATGTATGTATGTGCATTTTACGTTTATTTTGTTCTCTAAAATATTACTTACAGTATCAATGGCGGCCATCAACATATCAACCATCATGCCTCTAACGTCCTTCAGGTCAACAGTGTGTAGCTGGAGAAATAAGGCCAGCAGAGAAGTATCATCGGAGTCAACATTATTTTCATAAAACTTACTTCTTTGTAACAAAATTTCACTGGCAACCCTATAAAGAGAACGATGTGTTAAGCTTTCGATAGTGTGAATATGCGGACAAAAGACCATGTTGACGTTGATATATTGTTGATTCAATTTAGATTAGCACTTAACTGTTTATCTCGCTTATGTATTATCAAAACATAGAATGTACCAGCTGCTTCTCTTCCCGGGTATACTATAAAAGCCAGTTAAGGGACAGAGGTTTTATTCTCATTTTTGTGGACGATAGACAGACCCCCTGTCACTGCAATAGTCTCTCTCCATCATTATTAAAAGATACAACGTATCTTCCCACCATAACAATGAAGTTAAAGCAAAATCTCTATATAATAATAATCATGACATTAATCATAAATCTTAAATCAACACTATAATCTAATCAGTATTAGGAATCCCAATAACTTCAGGCCACAATTCAGGGGTGGTATTTCTATTGATGGTTCCGGTGATGAATCAGAATCTTTTTCTTGATCAGCTGTATTAGGGCGGATCGGTTTCGTATCAGGAATGTTGCTTGCACGAGTTAACATTTGATCTGCATGCCGGCGATGTAGATCACCATCTTCCGTTTTCACCATGTCCGAGCTTAGACCATCGACCATTACTACAGTAGCCTTCTGCCACTTCTCGCCCGGGACATACATCCGAACTAATACTGTTTGGTCGACCGTAATTTTTCTAGCCGGCTCTCTCTGTGCAGCAGCCTCTAATTGCTGTTGTGCACGGCTAGGTGCAGTGTTCGGGTGCAACGAGGAAATTGCAGTTCGATACTTACGGCCATTCAGCATTTCTGCTGAGGTTTTGCCAGTGCTACTGTTGGGTAGGGTTCTAAGAGCATATTTTTGAATGTTTGTATAGCTCGTTCAATTTGCCCGTTAGTAGCTGGATGGTATGGTGGAGAGTACAGATGTTTAATACCATTATTTTTCAGAAATGTATTAAATTCCGATGAAGTAAATGCTTTACCATTATCAGATACTAGGACATCCGGTAACCCTTGACAAGAAAAAATTTTTCTTAGTAAAGTTATAACAGTACCGCTACTTATGGCTGGAACTATTTCCGCTTCTAGCCATTTACTATAACTATCAGCAAGGACAAGAAAGGTTTTGCCTTGGAACGGACCTGCAAAATCTCAATGGACACGACTCCATGGCTTCTCGGGTACAATCCAAGCTTGTGGGTCTTTAGGTGGATTGTTCCTGACTGCTTGACAAGATTGACATTCAGCTACAATAGTCTCTATTTGTTGATCGACTCCAGGCTACCATACATAGGCTTTAGTTTGGACGATACCAGCATGTGGGGCATGTAATAGTTTAAGGACCTCCCGTTGTAGCGAACTCGGTATAACGACTCTATTACCGCACAATAAACACTCTTTATTGTGTGAAAGAGCCAATCTGCGCATCCAAAATGGCTGCAAAACCGGATCAGCGTTAACTCTTGGCCATCCATGAAGTATATTAAACAAAACTTTTTGTAATACTGGGTCCTTTTTAGTTTCCACAGCAATTCGATCTACATAGAGGTTCCATCCTTCAGGCTGTTTATATAACAATAAAACATCTGACAAAGGCTCCAAAGTGTCGTCTGAAGTAGTTGCTGCTGTCCATCTACTAAGAGCGTCGGCATTTCCTATCAGTATTCCAGGCCTGTACTTAATTTCATAATCATAGCACCTAGTTTTAGAGACCATCGAAGCATTCTGGGTGAAATTTGATCTGAAATAGGTTTTGCTGGGTTAAACAATCCAACCAAAGGTTTGTGATCCGTAACTATACAAAACCTTCTGCCAGCCAAAAATTCATGGAACTTTGAAAGACCAAACACTATTGCTAGTGCTTCTTTATCAATCTGCGCATATCTTCGCTCATGTGGTTGTAACGTTCTAGATGCCATCATTACAGGTCTTTCAGTTCCATCGTCCATAACATGAGATAAAACCGCTCCTAAGCCATAATCAGACGCACCACACACAAGCAAAAGTTCTCTATTCAAGTTGCATCCTACTAAAGTTAAATCTGATGACAGAAGATTCTTAGCTTTTTCAAAAGCATACTGCTCCCGTTCACCCCAATGCCACTGTCGTTTTTGCATCAAGTAATCTATAAAGAGGTTCAAGTAAACTGGCTTTATTAGGCAAAAATTTCTCATAAAAGTTATATAAACCTAAAAATGCTCTTAAAGTTTCCTTAGTTGGCGCTGGTTTTTCTTTAATTTCTTTAACTTTTATGGGCGATGGATGTAAACCTTCTGCGTCAATCATGTGTCCTAAGAAGATAATACTATTCGATGCAAATACACATTTCTTTAGATTCAGATGGAAGCCTAAATCACTTAGCTTCTTTAATACACATCGTAATCTGTAGTCATGTTCTTTTTTATCTCTGCCACATATTGCAATATCGTCAAGCAGGCATGCTACGCCCTCAAGGCCAGCTAGGGCTGTAGACATAACTCTCTGGAAGATACCTGGGGCAGCATTGACACCAAAAGCCAAGCAGTTCATTTTCATCAACCCAAGCCGAGTATTCAGTGTTAATAACATAGCAGTGTTTTCATCAACTTTCAGTTGCATATATGCTAGTTTAAGGTCTAATTTGCTGAACAATTTTCCTCCACTGAGGTTAAAAAATCCTTCCACTGCAGCAGAGAGTGGGTAAGTATCAACATCTATCGCTGCATTGACCGTAGAGATATAATCCCCACAAATACGCAGAGAACCGTCTTCTTTCCTAACTATCCTTAGTGGTGTAGCCCACTAAGAAAATCTCACACGGGTCAGGATACCAGCGTCCACCATACGGTTGAGTTCTTCTTCTACTTGCTTCTTAAGTGGAAAGGGCACTGGTCGGGCTTTCAGGAATTTTGGTGTGACATTAGCTCGCAAGTGTAGTGATACGTCAAGGCCATTATAATTACCTAGTGTGGCCTTAAACAAATCAGGGAACTCATTACACAAGTTTTCTACTTCTTGACCGCTCCAACAAAGCCCAAGAATTTCAATCCCTAATGCATTGAACCAATTTCTGCCTAGGAGGCTTGGACCTTTACCAGACACCACTATAAGTTCACACTGTGCTTCTTTATTTCCCAGAGACACATTAACATTGGTTACCTCTAGTACTTTTATTGGATCACGAGTCCATGTGACAAGTTTTATATTGGTAGGCTGTAAAGGTGGGGGTGATGCCCACTGTCTCTGGTAAGTATCTTCGGACAATAATAGGCCTGGATGCAACTGAATCTACTTCCATAGTTATTTCCACTCTGTTAATAATAAGATTGGCAGTTACAGGCTTTCGGTGGTTCTCTGAAACAGCGTACACACCCATCACAACTTCAGTATCCTTATTTTCAGAACTGCTTTCTTCATTATTTTGCTCTAGCAGGTGAACTTTAACAGATTTCTTCTTGCATGCATTTGCAATATGCCCATATCTTTTACAATGAAAGCACTTAGCTTTAACAAATGGACACCGTTAGCCATTCTTATGCTGATTTGCACAATGTCGACATTCTATAGATCTTATTCTATCAATATCCATTGGCTCATTGACACCAGCCGGAGTTTGCTTCTTTTCACCAGGGTACAGATCAGGAAACGTCGCCTGGTAGTTAAGACACTGCTGCACAGTTGACTCATATGTGAGCCCTTTAGTCTTCAACAGGTCACGACGCAGACGGTCGTCTCGTACTCCTAGCACAAGTCAATCTCTTAATTGTTTTTTTGAAATCGACAAAATTACACTGAGCACCAAGTGTACTAATCGTCGCAATGTATTCTTGCACGCTTTCGTTAGATAGTTGAAGGCGTTTGTACAACTTCCCGGCTTGAAGAATTTCATTCACTTCAGGTTCATAGAAAGTGTCCAAAACCATAACAATGTCATTAAATGGAACACTGGTTGGTCTATTAGGAACCAGGAGTGACACTATAAGCGAATATGTGTCTTTGCCACACTGTGATAGAAATAACGCACGCGATCATAATCCGAACTTCCGACACCCGCGGCTTCCAATGCACAAAGAAGTCGTTCTTTTTATTCACTCCACTTATCAGTTTTTGGGTTAAATTCGCCAGGAAACACAATATTCGCCATTTTCAACATAAAACTATTAATTCTCCGAAGTCACCATTAAAAGATACAACATATTTAAGAGTCAAAGCAAAACTATTTTTATTCATAAGTAATCAAAACTACCCACTTTAATAATTGAAATCAACCATATAAGTATACAACAATTATAATACCTCATTTTTCAAACGTGACATCAGATGGTCTTATAGCCTCTGGTGTTCTGCCTATGTATGTACCTACTATTAAATTTGAAAGGAATGGAACTTGAAATGAAACTTCCAACGGTTTAAAACAATAACGAGAATAGAACAACAAAAATATGAGAAAGCACCTATACCTATATTCTACACATATCATAAATGTGAAAAGATGGTAAGGATGGATGTTCATAACTAGTGCGTTCCCTACAATTGTACTATGATACAAGCATGAATGGTGCGGGTTATAAAGAGACCGCGTAGGGTCGACTTAGAATAGCCCCACCTGGATGAGTGTGTCGTAAAAGGCACCTAATCCGAGAGTACCCACATGGTGGTAGAACCCTTTCAGCGTTTACGTGACTAACGACGCCCCTTCACAGCGGCGCGGGCAGCGACGCGGGGCATCTGGGCCGTTCTCGACGCCAGCGACAAAACGCAGTTTCATACAAACTCAATATTTTCTATCGTTTTGCGGTAGTCGCTGCCCGCGCCGCTGACGCTGTCGCTGCAATCCAGTTTGCAGCCTTAATGAAATGCATCATAAACGTAGTACCAAGAAATAAATGATTGCCCTTATAATATTTTCAGGGAGCGAGAGTGATTTCTTAACAAGCCTTTGATATCATCACTCGTTTTATTAGTATAATTAATTTACCAACAACGCCATACCTTTCCAGATATTCTTGTGATTTTACCAGTGATTTGTATAATGGAGTATTAAAATACTTCCACAATATTCCTTTGTCTAGTTTCATTATTCCACTGTTGGACTCGAATGCGGCTTCAATGAGTTTAGTGCTTCTTGATTCAGCATGCTGTTCAGTTGGTGAAAAACTGTCAAATCTCACATTGAAACCAATAACGCCGATAACTAAAACGTAGATATAATAAAATACGATTAAAAATATTAAATTTGATCGTGCTTATACGGGGCTTCTAGTAAAATAACAGTTGCTATTTGTGTTCCAAAATTAGCATGTTCGATTCCCGGGTCAAACAGGCGAGAATTCAGAAGTGTTTGAAAATAATCTCAGCTTACTAATATCATAAATGAGGAAGTTTGATTAGATGGAAGTATGAATGGAGGTTTGTTCCTCATTCACGAGAGAACGGCTCAACGCATTTGGATGAAATTTGGCATAGTCATAATGTACAGCCTGGAAAAACACATTGAAAACATAGTTGGTGCGTTCTAGCTATTTCGCGCGGTTTTATCCGCTTTTAAGAAGTAAGATTGTGGTGCCATGCATATGTAGGTATAGCTTGTTTTAATGGGTACAAGGATTGCTGAAACTTCTCAGATAACGTTAATATGTAGGTAAAATACATAGGTCAGTATTAAATTTAGTAAAAAAAATACTTACTTTCCAAATTAAGTCTGTTTAGACACACTAAGAAATCTTTTTGGGGTGATGCTTGAGCGTCTTTAATCCATTTGACAAAGTCTACAACCACTTCATCTACTTTTTTGGTATGTTCCTTAACACTTTGTGGACTTGTGAAATTTCTTTGAAAGGCACTTCTAAGCTTCCACCATTCTGGGCCGTTGCTAGAAATTAAATTTATATTTAATACTGCAGATGTGATAATTAAGAAGAAAATCAATCTGATGTCCATTGTTGTTTCATAAGTTAGGTAATCTACTTTTAATGTTTTTCACAATTAAGATGATGATAAAAAGATAATGGATATCTTCATTTCATTACCACAGTTCATTAAAAAGTTACTGCGTAACAGAGAGATCAATCAAAGTACGGTCTATAAAGTGTATTAAGATATGAGTAACCATGCTTGACACCACCTATTTCGAACCAAAGGCACAGAATAAGTAATGGTACCGGGGGTACAGAAGAATTACTCCGCAAGAAGATCTAAATAAATGCGAGTCTTGCTACGACGCGATACGGTGGAATTCAGCTCGCACAGCATTACGTACCTGCAAATTTATATACCTAGAAGTTTTGTCTCTTTCTATCGCATGCCTCTATTTTTTTCTTACGCTGTTAGGATTGCTGCCTAGTGAAGAATAATTAATCTCCTTATTTGTAATTAAGTATCTATCGATGTAGGTATTACTGTTATTATACCTTTGTAAAAAAATATTATTTCAACTTACCTAAAGTACAAAATGAAAAAAGTTACGACGAATAATTAGTAATACTACCTATGTTTTGTTTACTAAATTGAACATAATCATGTGTTAAGTTACATGCGTATCAAATCTAGAATGGCAGGTACCTACCGGCGACGCAAACGCAAAACGGCTTCAACCTCAACGCTTTTATAATATAATTCCAAAATATTTAAGATTAACCCTTCGATAGATTTAAGGATAAGTGTTATATAAAGTTTTACTATAAGTTATCCGGATGCAAGAAGATTGTTAATTGTTATTGTGTATTTTTAAAAGATGATTGCTGTTGAGTTTCTTGCCACTTCTTCTCAACAGATCGACTTTCCGAAGTGGCGGTAGATTCAGTTCAATTTGTAAATTTTATGACTTATTTCAAATGTATTCAAATACTTACGAAATAAAGATTCTTTTGACTTTGACTTTGACTTTGACCTAGTCCGAGAGTCGCCACCCAAAAATTATGTTGGTAAATTATTTAGACTTGTGGAAGCTAACTCTAATGTTACTCGCATACATTGGTAATAATTTATATTTCCCTGAATATTGTTGCATGAATAGGCACTTATAGTAAAAGCGCGCGCGTGACACTCGACTGATTCGAAATCCGCCGTAGGTAAAGTCAGTTTCTGCACCCATGTAATTTCATCTTCAACTCTTGATCTTTAAAAATAACCGTTTAAAAATCTAGACACGCGGCAGCTCGTCAAGCCAAGTTCAAGCAAAGAAACTGACTAACCAGCGCCAACACGAACCACTTGGTGCCACTTTTGACCCTTCTATAACTCAAACATAAAACTACGTGTGTTTAATTATATCCATTAGGACATGTAGAAATCCTAATTTATGAAGTTAGCTCAAACGGTTATAAAGATATGAAGGTCAATGAGTCGTAAATTTTAGTATTGACTGACTGACTAGGTACCTAAACCTAATCTACTTCCAGGTGACCTAGAAGGATAATATTTGGAATCCAGCTCTGCAATTGTGTGTAAGCTTAGGAAAAAGTCAAAAAATAAAAATAAGTGGTGACCCCATACAAAAACTTGTAATATTTTAGTTCCAAAATTTTAGTTTTTTTTTAAATTCCGTTAGATGTATCTGTACGTCGATTTAATAGCGCATGAAGAGTTATCAATGGCTTAGCCTTGACACTTAGTAAGCAGGAAGCGTATTAAAAAATGAAGCAGAAAATGAATGGGTAATGCGAACTATTATCTCTAACATTGATGAGAAACGCAAAAAAAAAATCTCTGTACCTACCTAGTTTTCTTTACAAAAAGTAATGATATCCCACCGAAAAGCTGTTTTATTTTATGCTATGCTATTTACGCTATTTTATTTACCTACTTTGAGATATCACATTTTCAAATAAGATGCAATTGTTTTAGGTATTCAATAAAGCAAAGAAATAAAGTTTAATACTTGTTCATAATGTTAATTTGTTCCTATAAGTACATATTTCGATTTTGCATGGAACTTTGCACTCGTTTAGATCTCCATTCTTTTTTCGGCGAAGCCGAGAGCCAAGCATAAGTTTTGTATTGATCTTGGCTCTCCGTTTTTACATTTATGTTTCTGGTGGGATAAAACTTACGTTGATAACAATCCACCAGTGTTAAA
This sequence comes from Stenoptilia bipunctidactyla, assembly GCA_944452665.1. Classification (NCBI taxonomy): domain Eukaryota; kingdom Metazoa; phylum Arthropoda; class Insecta; order Lepidoptera; family Pterophoridae; genus Stenoptilia; species Stenoptilia bipunctidactyla. The sequence goes on along the minus strand of OX101727.1, from coordinate 29,000,978 downwards.
CGATTCAGGTTTTTGAGTCCTGTAGTGAAACATAGCGACATGACTTCTTCTGGAAGGGTAACGATCGTCATGTCTAAACACAGCCTCCATGAGCTCGGGGTCAAAAATATGGACCAGTCTAACTCCGGGGCACTCCCGCACTATTGACCCGTAGCGGCGATAGTTCAAAAGTGCATTTTTGTCTAGAGCTTCAGCGTCATAATCACCTGAAATCATTTACGTGTTATTGATATCGATGCTATGGTTATATTTTTCACATGAAGGGTTGGCAAAATAAGTTGACTGAATAAGTATAAGCGGAATACGGATTAGGGTACTATTTCTAATAATCTATGTAGGTATATCTAATAATCCTAATACCTATCATAGCTTCGAAATATCGTGTAATACTATCCAGCACCACCATGGTTGATTCTTTTATATGTTTAGATGGCAAGGAATAGCTTGGAACTATTACTAAGGTAGTGTCGCCGAAGAAGGCCCGGCTCCTGAGATAAAAAATGCAGTTATGTATGACTATCCGAAACATTTGAAGTTTCGCGGGCTTATGCTATTAGTACATTAAACAATAGTGCAAGTGTGTTTCATTTCCGGCGCGTCGCCATTTTTAAGACAAATGACATTTTGCTTGCTCATAACAAGGCGTATACATGTTTTATAAACTCCACTATCTTTGTCCTTTGGAAAATAAAATAAATTAAAATCTCTGTGTTCCACACTTTAAACATCTTATGAAGATAGATTATCTTACTTTAAAATGCATCGCCTGTCTCTGCGTCGCAAGTACCAAGACTGTTTGTTCTTGTGCAGACTTATGAATGGATCGATTGACTCTGAGAGTGCCTAGATCTACTTAAAATAATAAGATATTTTACAATGACAGGTCACGGACTAACATAGGATTTTACGCTCCACTAGCAAGAATGTGTCGGTACTACAATGAGCTCAGCAAAAATAATAACTTTTGTATTTTTACTTCCAACCTCAATAAGTTCAAAACAGATCTGAAGTAGATCTTATTCAATTCAACTCAAAGAAATGCACGACCTCCATTTAGTTATTCATTAATAATTTATTGTTTTGTATACACATTTTTAATTAGGATAGGACATGATTCCACAATTAGCTTAATTAATTTTAATATCTTTGATAATTTGTTACTTAATTTTATTTTATTTTATTTTCTTATGTTTTAGTTTTAATGTTTAATTTTTTAAATAATTAACTTAAACTGTGTTCCTCCTTGACAAATAATGATAAGATAATGTATTTAATTTAAGCATGCTGTGTTTGCCTTTAACTGAGGTGGCACTCTATGTAACTATCCTAAAAACTGTTTACGTACCTATATTATGAATGTAATAGTGTGTGCCTTGTTGGCGAACCTTTTTAATAAATAAAAAATCTTATTTAATATATTTGTTTGCAAATAATAGATGACTTTTATTATTTCATTACCCTTTTTGTATTTTTACGATTATTATAAGTAAGTACTTAACCCGGGCGTAAGTTCCTATCAAGGTCCTTAATATAACTCCCTATGAGTGACCATACAACAAATATATTTTACAAAGACCAGACCTATTTACATTTTCGATAAATTACGTTCAGAGTTGTTTCTAAGTTAAATTTGATTTTATTAAGTAGTTTGGTTTTATTTCATAGTTTATTTTTATTTTGATAGACTTAAGATTCTTTACTATCCCTACATAATATATCAGCCATGGTCATGCATGCTGGATAGCAACACACAAACTATCTCAACTATCAAAATTTACGAATAAAGAAAACCCGCACTCAAATCTGTTCTTCCGTAATGGTCTGTATCTTTGAGCTTTGTGATATAATTGATTCCACTTTAATTAACATATTGGTCCAAAATCATAATATATAATTAACTTGAACCATTGGGACAATAAAGCAGTGTCGGTACATACATCGTTACTAGGTACTTATTTATTATGTGATTTAAGTTGCTACGAAGTTCAAAAGAACAGATTAGGATAAGAAGTAGGATAACTTACCTATCAATGGAAAATATTTGTAAATAGTGCCAATTTTAGGGTAACTTTTTGGTCCTGGAATTTCATCAAAATCTTTTAATGGCCTTCCTTCAGCAATTGTCTCAGATAATCCCCGCTTGCTCATTCGACTCACTCGAAGAGCCGACCGAACTAATTTATACATCTCCATAAGACTGTAGTTAAACTTTAGAACCAGATATTTAACTCACGTTTAGAATAGTACAGACGCAACAGGACACTGAGCCTCGGGTTCAGATTTCAAAGGTAGGTAGGTAGGAAGGTACGTCATGAAATCAGATGCGCATAACAAACAACTGCGAGATTTTACCAAAAAAAAATGTATAATTTATGATACGGGATTGTGCAGGCTGGGGAATAGTTTAGGTAGCTACGTAAATACGTAATGCTCAACATTTGCTATTCTGTGTGGCCAAGTTTAAATGCGGAGAAGAGAAAAATATACCTATTCTCTAATTTTATTTTTAGCTATCGTATTATTTATTTATATTTATTTATTTATATATTTTGTATAGTTCTTATATAAAAATGTATAACAAAATGTTTAACTATAAAGGTATACCTAGTTCATTATAAGGCCGCAAGCTGGACGGCAGCGACAGCGAGAGCGACAGTGGCGCGGGCAGCGACGCGGGGAATCTGCTGGACCGTTCTCGACGTCAGCGGGCACTCGAGCGATTTGTCGCGTAAGTACTAGGTAGGTACTCGTACGAATAGCGAAACGCATTAGTTTTAATAGCAATATAAGCAACTAGCGGTTTTACCTGCGCATATTTGAATACCGTAGGACTATCGGGATAAATGTAGCCTATATGGTACCTACTCCAGACTGTACACTATCACTATGCCAAATTTCATCCAAATCCGTTTAGCTGATTTGCCACTGAGGAACAAACCTCCATACATTCATCCAAACTTCCAAATTATAGGTAATATTAGTAAGCAGTAAAATTACATGTACGATTTTTATATAGATAGGTATTTCAAAAGGTTTCAAATCGCAGACTATATCTGAGCTATTAGGATGATAACTGGACGGCAGCGACAGCGAGAGCGACAGTGGGGAGTCGTGGCGACGTTAGCGACGTGGGGAGTCTGGGCTGTTCTCGACGCCAGTGAACGGTCGAGCGTTTTGTCGCGTTTTCATACAAATTCAATACCTACTGTCTATCGTGTTGCGGAAATAACTGCTCACGCCGCTGCCCACACCGCTGTCGCTCTCGCTGTCGTTGCCGTCCAGTTTGCATCCTTACAAATGTGCGAAGTGAGTCATAAAACTTTTTATCGAATCTCTCACTCGCACTGACAAGCCATAGCTATGCATAGGCGTCGTTTGAACTCATCGCACGACGAGAACGCATCGCGCCATCGTACGATCGCTGCCAATTAGGACGACACCTTAGGCTGCAAACTGGAGGACAGCCACAGCGGCGCGGGCAGCGATTTTCGCGCCACGATAGAAAGTATTGAGTTTGTATGAAACCGCGAAAAATCGCTAGAGCGCCCGCTGGCATCGAGAACGGCCCAGATTCCCGCGTTGCTGCCCGCGCCGCTGTCGCTGTCGCTGCCGTCCAGTTTGCAGCCTTGTAGATCTGTCATAGTGTTGTGTTTAAAAAGGATAAATATGGATATTTATGACTGAGATTGCACGTTTGTAACGGGTGCCCTATAGTCAGGTTGATAGAGGAGGGTTGCCTGCAAGAGATCGCTTTGAAGTGTCAAGGCCCCCCAAATTCCATTACCTTAAATGTTAACTTCTTTATTGCAATGTGTTGAGAAAACAAGTCGGTTCCTAGTATTTTTTTATCATGAAATAAATAAATTAAATGTAAACCACCTGGTTGGAATACTTGACAACCGAGAAAAGTTATTAGAAACAGCAATAATCAACGAACGCAGAGCATTAAGAAACCGACTTCACGTAAAAATTTTAGCTGAATTATAACGTCATCAATGTAAATATTAACCGAATTCAAACATATTTTGAAATTTTCCATGAAGTAGGTACTCAATTTCGATGAAATTTATATGGGACCAACTATGAAGTATCCTCTATCATATGAAACAAACATTTTCAAAATCTATTCTTAATTGTCCGAAATATTGTGTAACAAAGACACAAAAACATATATACACACAAATTGAGAACCTCCTCATTTTGGAAGTCAGTTGAAAAAGCATTAATGACAGGGACCAGAGATACATTGATTAATAAATAAAAAAAGTTTAGACTTCCAAAACTACACAAATCCTACATCACTAAACCGTAATAAGAGAGCTTTTTATCAGAAGTGCAAATTAAAAGTCCAAATTACCTAATTGTACTAAAATTTTTAGTGGTTCCAGACGCATAATTCAAGACAAGCAGCCAAATAAAAATGTTTAATCATATATGCATTAAACAATTTCTTTGTTCCCATGTGATGTCATTTTGCTAAAAAGTTCAATAATTTGGATTAACAGTGCCCCAAATATTATTTGATTATGTTGGTATGGTAACTGACTTACTTTAGATTGCAATTAATAGGCTGCTACATAAGAATTTAAGTAATAACAAAAAAATACTTTGTATCATTCATGTATTAGAAAAACATTAAACATTTGGTAACATTTCAATTCTTATCATACATAGATAAATTTACAGTACTTTTTAGTACTTACAGAGACTTTCAAACTTAAACTTAGGGGAAAAGTACAGAAAAGAAGGTGCTTTTCTGTAGTTTTCTGTAGTTAATAATGAAAAATGCAAATTAATCAGTGTAAAATTTCATTTTCATTAGTTTTACTGGAATTTGAGATTCCAATACTTCTGATTTTAAACTTACACCTAGTGGACTAGACGATTCAATATCCAATGATTTAATGTTTTCTGTTATATCTATATTTTTTCTAAATTTTTCTAAGCCATTCCATGCAATCATCACTCCATTATCTGTGCAAAGTTGTGGTGGGGGCCTGAATATCTTATAGTCTGTTTCTTTACACAATGTAGATAAAGCATCATAAATGAAGTTATTACAGGCTACACCTCCTGATACAACTAGTTGTTTATTATTTTCAGGTAGTAATTTTTTTTTATGGCAAAATTCTATAGCTCTTTGTGTTCTATGAATTAAGTGTCGAGTAATTGCCATAAGCAATGATGCACACAAATCATTTATTTCAGGAATTAATTTATGAGCTACAATGTTATGTTCTTTCTCTTTCTTTTTGAGATGATAAAGAACTGAAGTTTTTAATCCATTGAAACTAAAATTGCAATCTAAACGATCAGCCAAAGGCAAGGTGAGCTTAAATTCATGGGGATTTTTAGACTTCGATGCTAGGATTTCAATGACTTGTCCACCACACATTTTAGAATATTCTGGGATATTTCTCAGTTTCATACTTCGAGCAACTTTATCAAATACTTCCCCAGGTGCACAGTCTATACTTTCTCCCAGTAGTTGGAAATCATTTACATCTTTCACTATGGCTAACAAGCAATGTCCACCAGATATAAGCAAAACTAAGAAAGGAAAATTTATGTTATGGTGCATTCTGGCGGTCAGAGCATGAGCTTCCATATGGTGAATAGGTATTATTGGTTTATGGTATTGCCTTGATAAATGTTTAGCATACTTCATTCCTACCACTAAACTTAAAGGTAGACCTGGTTTAAGTGTTACTGCAATAGCTGATATATCTTGCATAGATAAATTTGCATTTTTCACAGTTTTTTCAACAACTGATTCTATATTGCGCCTGTGCAGATCTTGAGCAACATCTGGTATGATACCTCCATTTCGAAGATGCGTCACGGTTTGAGAGTGCAAAACTTCTGACAATATTTGGTTTTCTGTATTTATAATTGCACATCCTGTATCGTCACACGACGTTTCAATTCCCAGAATGTTTTTAGTGCTGAGGCAGCGTTTTGAAACGGAGAGTAAACCATTTTTAACCCTTAATGTTTTCACTAGTAGTCGTGAAGTATTTATGCAGGTTGTCGAAATTCGGCACAAATTCATTGTTTACATTTATTTTAGGAATTCTGAAAATTCTACAATGTGAGGAAGGTTATATTATTGTTTTGACTTTTGTTTGTTTGTTGGTTGACTTCTGTGCACAGACTAGTTAGAGATACTACGTATCTTCTGTGGTTGACTTTGATTGATTGATCTTCTACACAATCCCCAGTAATCCCCACTATCATGAAGGGATTGTATGCTTTTTGCCCATACACACATCTTTATATTGTCGTCGTGCGATTTGTTTTCTTAAATTTGAACACCTGACCTATTCAACCAATCAGAGCGTACTTATTACTTTACGCGTGAGTTCGGAAGTTTATCAATTTGCGAAAATATGGGCGTAAAATAATACACTTTTTTTCCCGTTTAGAATCCTATGGAAGTTTATAAATTTGATATTAAATTTATAAATTTACGGAGTTCAGTATTTTCTGTTGACATAATATATTATAAACTAGCTGTTTTGCTCGGTTTTACCCGCGCCATTTCAAATCCCGCGGGATTATCGAGATAAAAAGTGGCCCATTTGATATTGCCAAATTTCATCCAAATCCATAAGGCCGTTATAGAGTGATAAACATCCATACATGCATACATTCATCCATCCAAACTTTCATATTAATAATACTAGCGTTTTACCTAAAATTAAAACGTAAATTAAATCACTTTCCTTAATTTGAAGCCTAATAATACTTGAGAGAGACACCATCGTTCTGTCCTTTTTTCGCACGTTCTATCCTTCATATACCTACTCTATTGCCTTCTCTTTCATTTCTCCACCACCACGCAGGTAGCAATTATGCTGAATGCGTTAGAATCAGGCAGAATTAAAAAATTATTAGGCTTCAAATTAAGGTAGGTAAGTGATTTAATTTACGTTTTAATTTTAGGTAAAACGCTAGTATTAAATAACTTGACCGTTAATTTGAAGCCTAATAATACTTGAGAGACGTGTTTGATATCGCCAGGTGTGGTGGTGAGGTCAATGTGAATAATGAATAAAAGTTAATAAGCCTAAAATAAATTGACTTGTGGTATTGGTTTACAATGCCAGGGAGATGTACATAAAGATAACCTATTAAATAAACATATTAAAATAGCATTTTCAGAAATGTAATATCAATTACCTTTCAAATACACAGGGATAAGCAACAGTTGCTAACAAAAACTATAATAAGTTTAAATTAAATTGAAATATAAAATATATTTCATCCACTGCATAAAATATACTTGTAACTGAATTTTGATCTTTTGACATTCTTACTTCATTACAATAAAATCGTTTAAATGTATTTTCAGAACGCCAGTTATCTCTAGTGAGGATTTCATCCAACGGACCATTTTCCACTCAACTTTTTGACGCCACAGCGGTACGGAAGCTGTCGGCTGAGGCATTGATATCAGCACTTTTTTTTATATACATTTATATTAATATAACCCGACCAGGTTGCGAGAGGCTAGTATAGATTTCCCACGTATGGTTAAAAATACATTATCACACTTACATTTGATTGTTATGTCTTATCCAATTAAAATGAACTTATTTACCCAATAGACTGGGTCCAAACATCTATTTTTTTATATTTCAAAAGGATTTTCTGTATTAGGATTTTAGCAGGACAAAAAATAAAAATATAACATTATCAATATTCCAGATGGATGATTTGGTACATTTTTGTTGCGACCAGTGCAATAGATTATAGGATTCGCTTGACAAGAGGATGTCCTCTCAGCCGTTTAGTTCGTCCTGGGCTACAAAGCGTTGAGACGACGACGGCTTTATTATTAAGAGAGTTTTTATATTATGATGCATGTCTGCCAGAAATTGAGCTAAATCTGAGCCAGTTGGTTCGTTTACAGACACTTGCTGGACCACGGACCACGCTTGACCACGCTGGTTTATAATTATTTATTGTAGAAGCTCACCAACTCTTCATGAGCAACCATTTTTGTTGTTCTGACCAGTTTGTCGGTTTTTTTTATAAGCCACCCTGGTATTAGAAGTTCACGCCTAATAGTTAAGTCACGGTATTTTTTCAAAACCTCGATACCTTGTCAAAGTGTAAAGATACAACGGCATACAAAGAGTGAGCCAGCACTATTTACACCACATTCAGTGAAAGATTCGCACATGTTCACATCGATATCATCGGCCCGTTGTTGCCTACATTGAGTGATGGCTACAAATACTGTGTTACAATGATAGACTGCTGTACATGATGGCCGGAAGCAACACCTGTGCAAGACATTCGGGTCTATACGACTTTTTTTTTTATATTGTAAGGATAGGACGTTTGCCTTCCATTCCACCTGATGGAAAGTGCGCATGAAGACTATGGTGTTACACGTCCGTCCACGAGAACCTATTCACTCGAAACTTAAAAGTTCCAGGACTATAGTGGTCAGGAAAAACAGACGCAGGCAGATTGTTCCACTCCTTGACAATCCGTACCAAAAAGGAACTATTGAAGCGTTTTGTTCGACTTCTTGGTAAATCCACTATATAGGTATGGAAGTTCTGTCTGCGTCTGGTAGTCCGGTGGTAAAAAGGGGTGGGTTCAATTTGGTCAAAAAAAGCATTCGCACACTCACCAAAATGTAGCCGATAAAATACTGTCAAACAAGCAACCTTACGACGATGCTCCAGCGTCTGCAATTTTTTATGTGTAAGGTTGTTGTTATTTATGATTTTACGGGCTCTTCGGTCAACAGAGTCTAGCGCTTCGAGCTTGTATTTGGCAGAACCATCCCAAAGGTGACTACAGTACTCCATGCACAACCTTACTTGGGCTGTGTATAAGTTGAGCAGCCGTTCAGGGCTGAAGTACCGCCGGACCTTCAAGATGATACCAAATTTTTTTGAAGCCGTTTTTGCCATAGACTCAATTTGTTGACCGAAGTTTACTTTGGACGTTATAGTGACGCCCAAAAGCCCTAGTTGGTCGGTGATGGAAACAGATACATTCTGGAAAGTGGGAGTAAAAGTAAAGGTGCTCTTTTTCGGAGAATAGACGCGCTTGTGTTTTGGAGGCGTTGAATTTGACCAGGTTAGATTCGCCCCAATCGGACACATTCCGCAAGGTTGAATCAACGCGCTCAATCATAGACTTTCTCAAAACCTGGATTTCATGGGCGCTCGTTCGCGCATTGGATATATATCCTTTTCTACACAGGAATTTAGTGGAAATGCGGTGATGAGAGCTATTCTAATTCTAAACACCGCAGTCAGTGCTCGATTGCTTTGTTGGTGGGCGATCGCACTTCGTGTCCCGTTCATTCGGTGAATCAAGGCGTAATGCCAGAACTGCTAATACATGAAGTCTCCGTCATAGACGATTGATTAATTGTGCGTATATCTCTCAACAACAGTGCTGTCATCAGCATATCCAATAATGCCTGGTGTTAGGAGGTCATTAATGTGCAGCAAGAATAAAGTTGCAGAGAGAACAGATCCCTGAGGTACCCCGGCATTAATCGCCATTAAGTCAGAGGAGTAGCCGTCTAAGACTACTTGAATCTCAGAAAATCAGATATCCAGTCGCAGAGCCCGGTCGGTATGCTATATGCTGGAAGCTTGCTTAAGAGACCATCATGCCAGACCCTGTCAAAGGCCTTGGATATGTCTAAGGAAACAGCTATTGCTTCACCATGACCCTCCAAGGCCTCACTCCATAAGTGTGTGGCATACACGAGAAGATCGCTGGTCGAGCGTCCACTGCGGAAACCATATTGGCTATCGCTTAGGAGCTCATTGGTCTCGAGGTATGCCAGGAGTCGATTGTTCAATACACGTTCCATGACTTTGCAAAGTATGGAAGTGATTGAGATTGGTCGATAGTTGACAGGATCAGCACGGCTTTCCTTCTTCGGTACTGGTTGTACGTTAGCCAGCTTCCAGGATTTGGGGACTTTACCAGATTCCAAAGAAAGTCTATAGAGACGAGTCAAAACGGGAGACAACTCAGCTGCGCAGCGTTTCAACACCACTGCAGGAATACCATCTGGACCGCTAGCCTTATTCTCGTCTAGGTGCAGCAAGGATTTAAGAACCTCCTTTGGGCGAATATGAACGGTACCCATTGTAGGACCGAACTGAGGTAATTAGGGTGGGATTTTTCCTTGGCTATCTAGACGAGAATTTTCCGCAAAGATACTGGCAAATAAATCCGCCTTTTCCTTAGCGGTGTGGGCCAGAGAACCGTCAGGTTTCCGCAGTGGCGGCAGCGATGGGCGACAAAAGTTCGTTTCGACTGACTTGGCGAGGGACCAGAAAGCTTTGCTTCCTGAGGGGTATGACGCTATTCTGTCTCCAATACAGCCTATGTGGGTGAAACGAGCTCTTTTGATCACCTTCTTGCAGGACTTGGCGGCAGCATTGTACCTCTTCTTGTGTTCGTGCGAATCCATGGCTTTGCTTCTGCGAGTGGTTGCCCAGGCTTTGTACGCTTCTCGCTTCCGCTTTTCAGCGGAAAAGCATTCAGCACTAAACCATGGGCGAGCTTTGGTTTCAAGGGATAGATCAGCGTAGGGAATGAAGAACTCCATTGCTTGACCTATCACACTTGAGACTGCATCAGCGCAGCACGATGGATCGGTTGTTGTAAAACAAGCTTGCCGCCACGGATAAGATGCGAAGAAATGTCGTATTTCATCCCAATCTGCCGACTTGTAACGCCATACTCGCCTAGAACCACTTGGTCGGGTGTCAGGTGGCGAGTACTGCGATACAGATTTCATCAGACAGTGATCGGATGTCCCTAAGGGTGCAGTGACGGACACCGAATATCTGTCGGGATCGGTTGTCAGCAGAAGGTCCAGGCAGTAAGCAGTGTGGCCAGCAACGTCTGGGATGCGCGTAGGCTCGTCAACATGCTGAGAGAGGCCATGAGTGAGCGAAAACTTAAAAGCCTCTCTACCAGCATGGTCAGTGTCCTGAAACGGGTATAACCACTGTCCGTGGTGTGCGTTAAAATCCCTCAGGAACACCAACTGCGCTGTGGCAAAACGTTGCTGAACCTTGTCCGCTGTACTGCTGAGATAGTCCATAAGCCTTGTTGTCTCCCGATCTCCGCTGTGTGACCGATAAATACCAGCGTATACCATCTGGTCTAGGCCGGTATCTATGTGAACCCACATAACTGAAAGGTCCGGCACTTCTAAGTAACGGAGACGCTGACAACAGATCTTGTCACTGGCTTACATGCACGGGCTTCGTATCCCGCTACCCTCCAAAACGAGTCACCCGGTGAGTCATTATCCTACGAGTTGAAAACAGTTCTCCGATGCAGCACGATTACTCAGACCTATCCTCCTCAATGGCTACACTAGACATCATGCCGGAACGCAACTAGGTTACTTGGTGGCATGGTTTTGTCTAGTGGGTTGTGACAAGCCACGGCCGAAGCCTACCACCAGATTTTACTGCTCGTTTAGCACCACCCAGGGATCACGTACAAGGCATCGAGGGCTAAACCTTGCGGACGCGAGCAGTTTTCAGTCACTATCAGGCGAACTGTCAAAAAAAAAAAATGAAAATATGCTACGAGTAACGGAATAAGCTCCAACATTAGCTCCGCAAGCAACCAAGCGCAGTATTTTTGGAAACTCGGACTTGTCATCGTGCGATCACGTTTTCATAAGATGCGACGCAGTGAAGACACCACTCGCACTGGCACATGAAGGCCCGTTTCCTATACTGAAATAAAACAGAAAAGTTCTCCCGATAAAGTTACCGACTCGAGAAACTACTATAGCTATCGATCGATAGACTGAAACCAACGTATATCATCGTATCACCACTGCCGCATGACGACGTCGTAGCCCCGACCGCAATACCTCGCAGCAGTCGCAGCATACGACACTACAAACTACTCGAAGTGACGCGTCGTCAAACCACCAATAGGCTTCGCTTGAGGGGGAGCACTGTAGCTACCCTAGCAACTAGCTGTTGCTTATTAATAAAGCTGTATCAATTTAATAAATAATTCTCTTTTTAATCTCCAGCCCTGATAGTTTAATTTCAATATCAATTGAGAAGCAGCTAGAAAAGCTTCTAAATACACCATAGCGCGTATTCCGTGCTCTCGAAATTTCTGGGCAACCCAATTGCAGACAAGCAAAGTCCCCTAGTGGAAAGCTGAGCCCGAAGGGCAGCCAACTCCTTTGTCCACGGTATCGTATAGTTAACAGCATGTTATTGAGCTCTCCACAAAACAATTAGAAAACAGTTCAAAACCGACCTGAAAATTTAAAAACTTGTTCAGTAAATAAAGGGAATCACATCCACTACATCATACACTGCAGCGAATTGCATCACAAATCTGTGGCAGCGGATATCATTTTGCAAGCAAGAGGAACATTGATTATCAATTTCACTTAATATCTTTAAATTCTCATAAGCCAATAATAAATTATGTCATAAATTGCCAGCATTCAAAATAACATCAATCACAAATCATACATTGCAGCAACATTGCAGCCACTGGAGCTGTCAATTATTTCGTTCATAAATGAATATATACGTAATCTCGGCTTGCTTTATTGTCTACTCTGCTGTTGATCGCAAGAAATTACCCCTTTCTTTCCACCGGTTGTGAAAGTTTTTCATGGAACATACTCGAAGAGTCAGTATCGTCTGGATTTTTCTCTCCTATCTAGGTGGAATGAGGGAGAGCCTTAACGTCCTTGTGAAGATGCGTTAGATTTTCGACCGTGCGGTCAGTATCACCTGGATTTACGACTCCTATCCCGAAGGGATGATGGAGAACCTTTTTGTACTTGTGCAGATGCGTTAGATTTACGACCGTGTGGCCAGTATCGTCTGGATTTTCCTGTCCTATCCCGGTGGGATGAGGGAGAACCTTTAAGTCCTTGTGAAGATTCGTTAAATTTACCACCGTGTGCTTGCACGACCTCGAAGGGGTTTTCTAACATTATAATAAGTGATGGCATGAGGGAGGAGTTTTACTTAACATGACCTTATTTAAAGGATCCTTGACAGAAGCTAATATAACCTAATATTTGTCCAATCAGGATTGTCAAAGCTTTGTATAACTTTAAGAATTTCAGAATAATTATGAAGTGTTTTTGAAACTACAGATGTGGCTGTAGGTTTTGTGAATCCCAGATCGTTCAGATTATGTTCATCGATTATAGGATCATCATTTTATACTTTATAATGTAAAGATGTCTAACCGAACAAGATTAAGATAAGATTCATTAAAAAGCTACATCTTAGATTAACTGTCCTATTATGCGGTAATTATGATTCCGCTTTCGATTCTTACGGTAACGGCGAGAACGCTTTTGATTAGAAGAATTACTCGAGCTTCTGATCCAGAACTACTAGACGAAGAACTACTTAAATTCATCGTCCTTGAGAGATAGTTTGTACATATGAAGTACTGGTACTACATTGTTTTGATCACTTATTTTTAAACCACGATGCAAATAATAAATTTCGCTTACCAAAGGAAACTAAAAGGTAGATAAAAAACAATTCTAAAACGAACGTAAACAACGTTTAACTTATTTTGGAGCAGATATAACATTTTAAAATAAAAACATTATTCATGATAGTGGAAGCAAAAACAAAATGCAGGTCATAAAAACTGTGTGACGCATTAGAAGCAGGTAGAATACTCTTTTTATAAACAATTAATTTCTTTCATACACTAAGCTCGATATTCTTTAACACAATAATAGGTAATAATAACTTTAGTTTTGTGAAAAGAAAAATCACTTTGAAATTATTATTCTAGAATGCTTCCACGGCACTATTCTATTGTATGAACCTCGATTTATAAAACAAAGTTAAAGGGATTGCTGTGATATAACACGATTATAAAAATTGAATTATAAATTATAGCACGTTGCATTATAAATAACAATAGTCGTGTGAAACTTATCAAAGAAAACGCATAGGCAAGTAAAATAATTAAGATAAAATGAACTCACCAATGTCAGCTTTAATCCGAAACAAGTTTTAGAAAAGATAAATATATACCTTCAGTAAACACTGTAACTCTGATATAGACAGTTGTCAGGACAAGAACAACGACGTCAATGAGTCAAAATTCTAACGCATTCAGCATAATTGCTACCTGTGTGGTGGTGGAGAAATGAAAGAGAAGGCAATAGCGTAGGTATATGAAGGATAGAACGTGAGAAAAAAGGACAGAACGATGGTGTCTCTCTCAAGTATTATTAGGCTTCAAATTAACGGTCAAGTTATTTAATATACAAAATTTTAGTTTGCTTTTATTCGATAGATGTCGCTGTACGTCGCTTAAATTGTGCAAGAAGAGTTATAAATGCCTAAGCCATATTTACTTAGTAGACTACTTTTATTCAACCTCACTTTCACAATTATAATAATATGAGGATGCGGAAGTTTGTGAGAATGGACGGACGTAATGTTTATAAATCTTTAACGCTAAAACAACTCAACGGATTTGGATTAAACTTGGCACAGGAATTGATTAAATGATTTTTTAGGCTACGTTAATTTAAATAAATAAAATAATAAATAAATAAAATCCCCAGACAATCACACCAACTACATGGCCCCAAAGTAAGCATAGCTTGTGTTATGGGATACCATATAGCGAACTAGGGGGGAACCTAGAATATAAATACATAAATAGATAAACACCCAGACACGGAACATTTTTTTTTTCTGGCTCCGTGCGGGGATCGAACCCGCAACCACTGGCGTCTGAGGTAGATAGGTTTACCCCAACGCCATAGTGGTCGTCATTTCCTCTCTGTATTCACACATAAACGAAAACTACGCGGATGAAACTAGTAGGCGCAGCTTGTAAAATAGCGAAACAAGAGTTAAGTGTTAATAATAAAATATTGATTTATAAAATTAGTCGACCACCATATGTATCAAAATCTAAATATTAGACATCAAGCATTTTGCCCCAGGAGAATCCTGCCGAGCAGTAAGTACTTACTAGGCAGACAGGACCTACACCGACACTTATAATTATTTTTTCTATATTTTTATACGGGGTCTCTTTCAATGTAATGCATTTATTTTTTTGTGACATGGTCAAAATGGTCTAATTCTTTTCTTGGTCGTCCCTTTCTATTTTTTGCAGGAGTACTGAATTTTCTTTTAATTTTAGATCCTTCCGAAACTAGGTTGCACTGTACTCTCGGATTTACCTGAAAATTGTGTGATAAATGTATGATTAAGTATTAAAACCACTGTAGTCACACGCACTATAGGTAAATATTGTGTTCTACTTTCATTACCTCAACTGTAAATTGCATTAGTAATCTGCCGGCTTGGAATTCGGCTAAACATCCAATAAAAACTTTGTATATCACTTCACGAGTGCTGCTGCGATTTTTTTTTTCCTTTTTCAAATATTTATATGAAGTTTTGGAATAAAGCTAGAATTTGAGCAAGAATTCAAATGAAATCAAACAATGTTTACATTACAAATTACAATGACTAGCAACTGACTGTCGAACGCGACGCGTGTACTCTTAACTAGCTATCTAGCTTTTACATCTTCATCTAGCTATAAGAATTTAGTGATGAAATATCTAAACTAGCAAGAACTATCTTTTACTAAATTCTACATGACTTTTAACTTTAATGATTGATTAGACTTTTAATGAAGTGTTACCAGCCACAATACTACGATAAAATAAAAACCCCTAGAATAGAAAATGACCGATTTTGTAAATAACAAATCAACATTTAAATGTGTTGAGAAAGAAGGTCATTACGGGTGGCCCATTTTGGTACCGAGGTACACTCCGCGGTTTATAACACCGTGCTGACCACTGAGTAGAACTGCATTTACAGTTTTGGTCAAAGATAAAGTTTGAGCCAAGAAAAAAATATTTTTGTGGGCTTCACGCGCAAGCCATTTTCTCTCTAATATGTTATCTTTAACTGCCAAGTCGAACTGTCAACTTCGTGTTCATCAACTCGACTCGACATTTACTTTGTTTATTTTTGTTGTTGCTTTGTTATTATGAATTATTCGTTAAGTATATATAGTAAAAAGATTATAGATTTCATCTTTTTAATAAATAAATCAGGAAAACACAGCACAGCAATCGAAAAGAGAGCACCCCGGAACGCAGAAACGAACGGAATAAACATTTCGTTGAATAACAGATAGCCGCCATTTTGATATATTTGCCAACAGAAGGACAAAACGTCAGTGTCAAAACCGTTTTTTCTAAGCTGTGTTCATGTTCACCGTGATTGTTTCCTTAGTTTGTTACAACTTTCAATAATTTATTCCATAAAGTTAATCCTTTCTTTTGCAAATA
This sequence comes from Stenoptilia bipunctidactyla, assembly GCA_944452665.1. Lineage (NCBI taxonomy): Eukaryota > Metazoa > Arthropoda > Insecta > Lepidoptera > Pterophoridae > Stenoptilia > Stenoptilia bipunctidactyla. The sequence continues at coordinate 28,984,621 of OX101727.1, read as the reverse complement.
TTTGCATATTTACGAGTTCCTTTAGTCTTCCCCTACAATTTGGTGCCCATGTACCTCACGGTACTAAAATGGGCCAGCTTGTATGACGGCAAATGGACCTCCTTTAATTAATGTTATTTTATAAATAAGATAGGCTTAAGGACCTGTATCCATGCCGCTAATAAATTTAAAAAAAAATGTGTTTTGGCAAAATTACAGATAGAAAGTATTATGTACAAGTACAGATAGACACATCAATATTATAGGGAGTTTGGAATGCAAGCTTTTTTGCCGCTTGGCAGCGCTTATGTGCTTGAGGTTTTTTTTTTGGATGGACTATGCACTATAGTGTTTTTATTATAATTGTTGATAAATAATGTTTTTCATAGGTATGTGAAAGAAAGTGTGCTTATTTCAAAAATTCGGCAACGAACCACTAACTAAAATAATCAAAAACCAACACTTGCTATTCTAGCATGTTTGATAGTTATAAAGTTATTCGTCGAAATATGTGAATCATGAAGTCTATCAAGCAACACAACCATTCCAGTACACTACTGATAAACTAAAGCTCATACGACGCTACTTCTGAGTTTGCTGGAAATTATATAAACACAGGAGATATGTGTAGTTTACAACAGACATGCAGAGGACTTTCATAAGCCGGCAGCGTTCTGTGATCAAATGGCGAATGATTGTCTATCACTCACTCAATTCACTTATATTAGTTGTTATTGCCAGTATTAAGTGGCGCCACCAAACGTTAAAATGGTACTATGGCCAAACTCTTGAAATTGAATAAAATGCTTTGTTTGTCTGTCAAAAAATTGCTACATAACATAATACCCTAAGAAGTCTACGTACGATATAGTCACAGACTAAGTAGAGATACTACGTATGGATATAGTAGGCGTAGGACTGTTTTAAAATTAATTCATTGATTCTATTAATATTTACCAATACCAAATTCTAACCAATAGTTAATCGTAATAAATAATCTAGTTGCAGTTGCCAAAGTATGTGCAAAGGACAGGGGACGTGGTACTGACTGAAGTCTTAAACGTACAAAGCGACCATTGGATTTTGGATATGGATTATTTCGAGAAATTTTGCCGAAATGTTCGGGTGCAGGTGATTAATGTACCAGCGCTAATTCCCAAGATATATGATTTTGCTAACAAGAGTATTAACACAGTTCGACTGCCACCAATAACCAAGGATAATGTATTATTTTATTACATGCCTATGCAAGGTTTGGCTAGTTACACAACTTTATCAGTCAGTGTTATGAACCCTCAACTTTTAGTACGGTGAGATATTATCTATACTTTAAGAAAGTACTTTTATCCTATTTGCTGTATGCTCTTAATCACGATCATGTCATTACTTTCAGGTTATTTCCTAGAAGAGATATAACTGATGTCCTATTTCTTAGTGCTGGAAGTGGCGCAGGACTCTGGTTGTGGGCACGACCACATTTGGCGGCAGCGTCACCATCAAGACGGTTTTCTTGGGCTTTTTTAGGAGGTGTTTTATGGCCGCTAGGATCAATATTTCTTTGGGCCATCCTGAGAAGTTCTGTTGGCCGAAGACCAATTTTAGGCACTGCTTTAGGTATAACAACAGGTGTAATGTTAACTAATATTGCATTAGATTATTTCCGTTATGTTGAAATTATGTTTTGTGGTGAAGTTCACATGCCAGAGGAAACATACAGCCCAAACAGTGATGATGAAAAGTATGATATTGATCTTTAATTAAAAAGGGTGTTTATGTTGTTAAAAATCAGTCAGGTATGCAATGTATAAGCTTATCTCTGCTGGGGTGTCTGGTTCCATGTCGGTATTGAAATATATTTTAAGTGGTCACTGAAATGATTCACAACAAGCAGATAATCTAGTTGGGATAAAGCTAGAGCTAGATTATATGCACAATTTCAATGTATGTAATTGATACTGATTCTGTAATGTTCCATAAATGTGATTTATGTCTTGTCTAGTCTTAGGATTTATTAACTGAAGTGTTTTTATTACTATTATTCTTAAATCTGTCATATATTATTATTTGGCTATTATTTGCATAGTTCAAGAGCATAAGCAAAAGTTTTATAATATTTATTGTTTAAATTCATGTAATGTGTTATGTTAAACATGCAATATAAAAAAATACAAAATCAAAAAATAATTTTGTATACAGCAATAAATCATTAATTAATGAAGAACTTAAATTGTTTAATTATAATACTGCATCCTTAGAAGCATTAAATTACCATCTGTACAAGAGGGCTTGGGTTTTAGTTTCAGTTATTTCTGTAATGAAAATGGTTATTAGCTGTCAAGTCACGATGATATTCAATGTGTTATACAGGGATTTTATCACATCAACTGACAGGATTTATTTGGGGGTTTGTTGGGGGTCACTAGTTTTCCCAAGTTGTTCTCATTATGTTAATTCCCAGTAAGGGCGGGTTGTATCACAACTACTTTACGTGTCTGTCAACGTTAAAAATGGCGTTAACCACTGTCAAGCTAGAAAACGGGTTGTTTCACCTATAACGGACGTCAAAAATTAACGATTACGTTGACCATCCATCCACCCACTGGTTAACGTAACTTTAGAAGTGAAAACTGAGTTGACAGGCAGGACATCTTTGGTTGAAAGCTTTTAACATTATGGATTCTGTTTTATTTTCATATATTTTAAATGATAGTGATGATGATTCAATTGTGGAAAGGAAGAGAAAAGACATTGACGAACAGTTTTTTTTGTGATGAAACAACGCTTTGTATTTGACGTACGTTAAACATCTGATGTAATCGTCAAAAAGTTACGTACGTATGATACAATAACCAACCGTTTGATACAACCCGCCCTTAGTCGTTGACTCCCAGTATATCGACTATTTAATATTAAATACAGGTACAAGAAAGATTTTATATCAAACCAAAATATTTTTTTTTATATTTCTTGTTAAGATATAATAGGACTTATAAAAATCACAGCCTATACGAGACGAGACACTGTTTACAAAATAATAATGTGTTGAGATTTCAAGATTCATAATATAATAAAGTTAGTTTTTGTGAAATTTACCACTTATTTTATAATGTAATTCTGTGTATTTTTGTATATAATAATAATATATGTACTTAAAGCATTAGTTTAAACTTTATATGTTCATTTATTATATTATAGGGTGATTTTTCACAAATTTCACCGAAAGGGGCGTGTAGACCATGGAATGTGTTTCATTAGATTGGTGATTTATAAATTTATAAAAATATAAATTTTCCAGAAAAACACCCTTTGCATCAATATTATTGATGCTGTAGATGCAAATATGGACTGAATCAATTTTTGAGCACTAAGTTATGGGACACCCTGTATTCAATGAACAAATAAAGTTTAAATTAATGCTTTTTATCTTTTATTATTTATTTATATGTATAATATTTGTTAGTGGTTGGAATACCAAAACATAACTTGTCCTCGTGTTAACTAAGGCTAATAAACGTTTTTATTTAATGTTTTACATGTTTGCGGTATTTCCAGATTTCTAGCAATTGAACATTATGAAAAGAACAATAAAAATAAATTCCCCAGACAAACGCACCAACTTAGCAAAGCTTGTTTCATGATATACCATGTAGCTAGGATGGAACCTAGAATATAAATACATTTAATACCTACATAAACTCCTTTTTTTTTGTGCTGCGCGGGAATTAAAACCGCGACCTTATGAGTGGCGCAGTAACGTCCTTACCGGCCGCACCGCACGCAACACGGACATCGTCATTATGAATTCCTATGGTACTGAATGGCATAGGTACTGGTTTGTTTTGCAGAAACCCCGCTTCCAAACTGCCATTATTTCTTTTTTTTTCTTTGATTTAGAAAACTGTTATAATGGAATGCTTATGCACTTGGCTGATATCATATTTCCTCACTTGTTAAAATAACTCTGACTTTTATTAAATGTTGGAGCCATCCTAAAATCAGTAAATAAAGTCAGTAAGTAAAATCTATAAAATAAAATATGCTAGGTACTTCTGTGAAAGAAAGAGTTGTTTTTGTTGTTAAAAAAAAATGGTACACAAGGAAGCTATTAGTTGATTATGCTATCTACTATAGGTAGGTGCATACAATGTATTCGACCTTAGAACTAAGATATTTTTCCTATTTGATATACATTCAATTTCATCAACATCACAAGGAGTGGCACACCCCACGATTTTGGTAGCCTTTCTTACATGGGCCAACAAAATCGGTAGTTGAGGTTTCCCCAAATAAATACCACAACACGCTATTGGTTTATGTACCACTTCCCATACAATTGGGCTCAGTGTCCTTTGTTTCAAAATATTGGGTCCTCCTTCGAATCTACTGTCCCTTGCCAGTGCCTCGCAATTTCAAATTGTAAAAACACATTTTAGATTATAATTTATTCTGTTTGCAAAAGCGGCACTATGTTGGCCCAGCTGGGGACATCAGGACAGACTCCCTAAAAGCAGGACTGTCCCACCTAAAGTGGGATATATGGTCACATTATGTAAGCCTTTCAGTAACTACTACTACTAATACTACTAGTATAGTAGTAGGAAAATTATTACTTTTAAAGTTTATCTAAACAAAATAAATTTACCATACAGACAAAGTTGGAATCGCATTTGCGCCAAGACGATTGCTTCTAGATATGTAATACTCTTCAAAATGCTTGTTACAAAGCATATTTGATTATATATGTAGATATCTCCTCTTTCGATCACATCTTTAGCAAGTATTTTTTTCCACATATCAAATTTTTCCTGATGTGACTTAGGCTTTGGGAAGCAGTGCAATGTTCCTGAAATACCGTACAAAAATTAGATAAGGTGAAAAATAGCTAATTTTATTTTAATGTTAAAAGTACCCGTAACCGGCGATCATGTATGAAAAGATTAATGAACGTGGAGGAAGCGAAAGAGGTATGTCTGGATCGAAGCAATTGGTGTTCCCTTGTCTCTGCCTACCCCAAAGGGAGACAGGCGTGAGGTTATGGTATGTATGTATATTTTAATATAA